>CM024762.1:68815977-68971617 GCA_014218235.1 Colocasia esculenta | reverse complement strand
GTTGAATCATCACATGCACACATTATGGGATCAAGGTAGGTTGAGTGAAATGCTTGAGAGATATTCTTCATATTAATTGTGTCATTATTTCTCAAGTCTTGGTCTTCATGTCACTCTATTCCATCCCTTAAAACCGAGTTTTCAAGTACTTGTCGACAACCCCTTCTTCAGATGTCGACAGATGACCTTTTCCAGAACATCAGTTCTTCTGTTTCATACTAGCTGTCGACAACCACATTCTTGCTGTCGACAGATGCCCTTCATGTGTGAAATACTCAACATTCATCAACATTTCTTCATGAGTATGTTCATTATTTTTGTGCAAGGGGAGAATTTGGACTTAATGTTCATTACAACCTTTCATACTCACTTAGTATTAAAGACATTACCAAATAACCAATCCTAACAGCGGGCACTAGCACTTTTGAGCGCACCCCCTAGGACCAGAACGGGCCCTTTTATATTGCCATGCATTAGTTATATTGTTTATCTTTAGACAATCAGTCAAATGGCCAATAGAGAGTACCAAGAAATAGATGAGAGTACTAGATGAATAGACGAGATAGTAGAGAGAGTATGAATAGATGAGCGAGTAGAGTATAGATGAGATCTATAAGTCATTACACATAAAACGTCGATTAAACGGGCGATAGTAATAGTTGCACAACACGTGCGATTGGTGTTGGCAATCGGTGGAATTCACTAACCTTCCACAGGCCTTGTTATGCACAGGTCCAGAGGTTCGGCATAATTCAAGATAAGAGAGAACTTCTAAAGCCGTTTGGATCATGTTGATCCCTAAGGGTGTTATAGGTGTTAGGGTATAACCAGCTCGGTCTCCATTAGAGAATCCACAGAGTACGGAGTCTTACGGAGGTCTTAACAAAAGGTCCCTTGTCTACCAGAACGGAATGTCCAATAGAGAGGTTCCAACTAATCAAGAGAGTAGTGTGTAGAGAAAACGAGTTGCTCGACGTTCTAGAGGAATTCTAGAACAGTGGAGTGGCAATAATAGTATTTCAAATCCACATAAGAAAATGGAAACAATTATTATTATCATGGGTGAATAATGTGCAATTATTGAGGTAAATTACTAGATATATTATTCATGTATTTTCTGCATGGTCTCATGGCATGGATATATGTTGGTGTGTGCATGTGAGAGAAATCATAGAGCATGTAATGGTCATGCACATTGACTTTAAAATTAAAGAAAACATGTGACGTATATCAAAGTTTATTAACATGGTTAATTACTATTCGTTAAACAGTGTTACAGGGTATAAACATGCTTACCAAGCCTAAATAATCATTTAAATAGAACAATAATAGTTGCTAGAATAACACAGTTAAATCAAGATGGGTATGATGGTCACGTTTAACAGTCATCGATTCTGGAAAGAAATGTGACGACGAGGCCCATCGCATTCATGCAAACCCTAACTACTCAAAAGGGCACACTTCCCCAAAAGTGGGAAACAATGGTAAAACGTGACGACCTTCGTGGTCGCGTTTTAGAGAACTTCTGATAGTCAAAGGGCACATAGTTTGATGCACGGTACGAGGGAAGCCCTAGCTAAAACACGACGACATGGGTGGTCACCTTTCACGTAGTCGCGACAGTCTTAGCCTACGCGATACCAGTTGCAGAAACGCGACGTATGGTTCAGTCACAATTCAACATGCAACCTGAAAACAATGAAAACATGCAGCGATCTCCATGCAACGCTTATAACTCGAAAACTAGGGCACTTGGGACAAAGTGATGAACATGAGAACTATGCCTTTGGACCGAATCAATTTGGTCTCGGTAGGCATGCAAACTAGTATGAACAAGAAATGACACAGACTTGCACGATGATGGGAAAACACTTATAACTCATTGGATACAAGATGAAAATTAGGCAATTATCACTTGAAAATGAAGCTAGACAAGATGTACTACAAGATGGTATGAGTTCAAATCTTCTTTAGCCTGAGAATACCTACCTTTGAGAAGATCTAACACCGGGTTGTGCACAGGTCGCAGCAGAGCACGGTTGAGGAAAAAGCTCCATTCTCCAGCCATTCTCCTCTGCTCCTGGTGCCCTAGCTTAGCCTTCCACGACCCCAACACAATGGTGAACCTTCCCCTTTAGTCTTACTACGAAGACTTATATGTCTTGGGTTTATTTCAAGTCCTATTGTAACTAGGAAGGGTGGGTTGCGAGTATGGCTGGTTCTTTCCATGTTTTGGAGATTTCTCCTCCCAATTGGAGTAGAATCACCATTAGAAGGTTCCTAACAAGGCTGGTCATGAATGGGATTACCCTACATGGCTAATTGCATTAGTTTTTTACCTAGTTTACCCTTGCCTATTTTCTATACATTTTTATTACGAATTTAGGGTTATTTCTTCTTGCTCCATAATCCATATCCCTAATTTGGCCCAATAGCCTTTGTGTGAGCTAGTCAAATCAAGCCCATTACTTTTTGATGTTTATTGTTTTATTTACTTCATTTCTTTTAATATTTCTATTTATTTAAAATACTAGGTTGCTACATGAGAAACCTCCTTGTGAGGGAGTTCTTGGCAGGTGTGGTGTCTCTGGCTCGTTGTTCCTCCTCCAACATGGTGTTCCCTTCGGCATGGCGGCCTTCCTCTTCAATGTGTGACCTTTTCCCTGACGTGTATGAGGCCGGGCATTTCTCGTGGATGGTGTGAGCGTGGAGCTTGGAGCGAGGAGGAGACGACCATGGACACAAGAAGACCCCAACGGGTTGGATCTTCACTTTGAGGTAGGGATTCTCAACCTTCACCTAGTTCTAGCATGCTAGGATCTCCTTCCCCCTTCTTCAAGCCTTGTAGAATCCATGCTGGGTGTTTGAATGCATGTTTGGATTCCTTGATCTTGAATGGGGTTGGGGTTTTGAGTGATCTCATGTATGTGCATGTAAGGTTTCATGAGTGTAGATCCTTCACATTGTCATGCATGGGTGTGGATGATGGTGGTTTGCACTCCTAGCATGTGTATTTGTTGTTTTCCATGCTCCCCTCCCTCTATACACACCGGATTTGCCATTTTGGGGTGTTTTTAGAGGTCTCGGGTAGGCACCCAGGTCTTTGTCTATGGTCGCGACAAGGTCCTTGTCACGACCGAGAACACCACGCTTCCCCTTTGCCTTCTGGATTCTAGTTGTGACACCCTCCCTATCACATTCTGGTTGCTACAAGGGATGCATCACGTTCTGACCCATATAGCGTCAAGTAGGGTGTTGAATTCTGGTTGCGACTACCACTACGTCGCCTCCTCTAAGAAAGCGATAGTGATCCTATCGCCTTCTCAGACAGAGAGTGATATGCACCCTGTTCGGAGTCTATTCCACTGTGTCTCTAAGTTTCTTGGCACATGTGATGTTCCTAGCACAGTCCTACACTAGTCGTTCACCCGGTGCTTGGCACTAGAGGGCTTCTCCTATTAGAGGTTGTTACTGTTACTTGGAAGCCCATCCCCGCATGCCGGTTGAGGGAGTTCTCTAGGTGGCGAGCGTGCTCGAGTCACCGACTCTGGTAGCTGAGGGGAAAATGGGGTTGGACGGTGACGTTTAGTCATTTGCAGAGCTCTCATGGTTGGTCTAGGACGCCGAAGTAGTTTGGTCGTTCTTCCAGCGCATATCAAGTAGTCCTCCTCACTGCCTCACTCTACGTGGTTTTGGTACCATTTAGAGGGGCCAAGCATGAGACTGTAGCCAGACTACGATAGTTGTGTGGTTACTTTTAGTTCTACAGTCTCACTCCGACGAGAGGTGGCAAACCAAGACTGGTGGTCGAGGGTAAGGCCCATGGTGCTCCTGACTGGTTGACTAGTGGTAGCTGTTCTTTGTGGCTAGTGTCTTTGTTTAGACAGTTCCCTTTATCTGTGTTTGTAACCTTAGGGTTAGTCCCAGTGCCGTGGTTACACAAGTGTTTGTTCCTACATTTTTAGACCGATGGCCGTGTAGTACTTTCCTCTTTCGCACTTACTCTGTTAGTAGAATAGATTATCTTGCTTACTTTCCTTTAAAACGTATATCTACTCTACTTGTTAGAACCAGTGGGAGATTGGTAGTCCCTCCTAGGCTTCTTCGTGAAGCTCACTCCCTCCTTTTCAGGTGAGACTTTACAATAGCACCTTCTGCGGCGAGTAGAGGAGACTGGGCCATAGTAGAGGACATCTTCCTTGAGCATTGTTCCCCTAGTACTACTTCACTCGTCACCCTTGGGGTATGCCCCCAAGGGATCTGTTATCCCCTCTTTTCAGTAGTTGTACCTTGTTACTTGGGACTGTACTAGACTCGTACTTTGTGGTGGACGTTTTCCTTCACTTGTTAGTACATTTTTAGTGATTGTTGTTATCATTTACTTCCCTTACATATCTTGTTAGACTGGTGATAGCCCATAAATGCGTCGTCAAGCACATGGCTAACAATCTCAAATTAATCGGCTACATTAAATATTATAACAATAGTTAAGTGGTGAGAACCAAGTCAAATCCACGGGAAAATAAATTTTAGAGTTGAAAACAATAGATTTTTATTAGAAAGGTGAATTAAAAATTTTAGAACTAAATCCTAAAATGAAGTTGATCAAAAATAAATCTAATCTAAACTAAGAAGAGTGAGCAATTGAGAAAGATAAATAGATGTAAAGAGTGGGAGAGAGAGGCTGGAAAATAACTAATAATAAACTAATAAGTAAATAATAGACATAACATACTAACAACTAAAATGAATTTTAAAAGAAAAGAAGTTGCAGTAGAAGACAAACTAGGGAGGAGGAGAGAACTATGGAGAGAAAGTGTTTCACAAGGTGTCTCATTGTGATACCCCGAAATTTTCTTTCTTTTATATGATGCATATGTCTTAACTTGTCGCGTGAGTAGCGTGTGTATTCAATTGTGCATATTATCATTTCTATGCTTTCTCATTAGTTCATGCATGTACATACATGATAGTTAGTAAGAATAGGCAATTAGTTAAATTTATGTATAGGTGTATACCAAAAATCTGAGGCATAAAATAGTTAAGTAATATTGTGCATGTGATAAGTAAATAATGATATATTGCCACGTAGTAGGATCATGAGAGCTATTTCTGTACAAGTATAAATATAAACATGAGTGTGCATGCATTATCTAGCTATCAATGTAGGCATTATTTAATTATTAATGTATCTATGGCATTTAGTTATTTTAAACATGTTGCAAGTAACCATGGTGTATATAGGTGTATATATATATGCTAATCTTGTTTAAATGATACTTAATTACTTTAAGCATGTTAACTTATTATGATGTGTAAGGTGCTTGAACGATAATGTATATGTAGAATTTGAATAATGATGAATGCATTTCATTATAAATACATGCGATGTATGTAGTCATGTAATGTTATGTATATGTGCTTATGTGCATGTTATTGATGTATATTATCCTTAATTATGATTAGTATAAGTTATATTTAAATAAAAATTATGGAATGAGTGTACTTCATGTGGTAAGGGTATATGTGATTATTTTTATATATATTAAATTATTCTAGTGTTTTTACGCATTTATTTCGGAGTTTATCAGGGTCTTGATTGCACTGGGGAGTTGGCGGCCAAGGCCTGGACGCCATAGTGGTTGGCGTCCACATCCCTGGACGCCAACCCCAAGTAGGCGACCACCCCCTGGACGCCAACCTCAAGTTGGCGGCCAGACCCTTGACGTCAACTGTGCAGTTGACTACAACCGATGTTGACGTCAATATCCTTCTGCCTAACGGTTCCAGATTTGTTAATGCTCGCTTTATGGCCGGTTCCAGTTTAGGAAACCCTTCCTAAACCTTGGGTAACCTATCCCAGTGCATACCCAACCTATCCAACTTTATAAAAACCCATTTTCTAGCTGCACAAAGCTCTTTTGGTCATTGTGAAACCCTAGTTTTCCTGTGAAAAAAGCTAAACTTCCCAAGCTCTGATCCAGCGACTGGAGGATTTTCTGGGAGATCTACGATGACTGGAGCGTAGTCTAACTATCAAGGAGGCATCCCCAACCCCGAGGAACGATCTACATCGACGGGAGAACAAGATTCAAGGAGTTTCTGAGCACCCTCTTGCTCTGGCCGAGGAGGGCTTCAACGACAAAGATTTGATCTTCTAGGATTTTATTAGAGGTAAGTAACCTATGTACATCTTTCCTATACATGTCCCCTATGTCCTATGATTTTTTACGGATTTTTCCTCGCGTCCTGGACCCTCAAACTTCCCCGTACATGTGAATGTGTCTGTGCATATTGCTGTCTGGAAGTTGACGGCAACATCCCTTGCCATTAAGTTCATCAGTTGACGGCAAGAGATGTCGCAGTTAACCCAGTTGGCGGCCAGGACCATGCAGTTAAGTTCGTTAGTGTTCTGAAAAATGTTGTTTAACATATATAAATGATTTCTGGGTATGTTTTCCTGCTGAAATTTTTATGAGGGGTCAAGGGTGATTAGTAGGTCACATCATGAGTTTTCGTGAATTTTCATGATTTATGTTATTGATTAAAATTCTGGAGTTCGAATTATGACCATAAGATGAGCATGTTTAATCTGTATAATTAGGACGGTTCTGAGTTCGAGCATGGTGAATTTTCTGTAATGATATGATATATAAAACACATTGACACAATCAAATTAGACTATTTTATTGGAAATCTCTGTTTTAAGAAATTTGTGAGAAATGCACCTGCAGTTTGGATTAATTGTTATAATTACATTTTCTGCTCATAAAAACCCAAAAAATTGAGCATGTGTTTTGTTTACTGTCTTTAACTTATGATAAAATTTTCGTGAAGTTCTAATGACAGTAGGTATTTTCATGGTTTTAAATGTGAAAATAACCATGTTGTGCATGTTAGAGTAATATAGTATAAATGGAAAGTGATTTATCACTGTTAAACAGCAATGTGAATTTTTGTAAATGGGAATGTGAGTATTAAGCGAAGTGAATGTAGAATTTGAATGAAATTTGTGTATAAGCATGAGTAATAATGTGATGAGAATGAGAATGTGGTTAAGGTAAAATGTGTGCCAAGAGTGACACTGCTACCATAGGGGTCTGAGAGCTGTACCATAGAAAAGTCCCTATGGAAGGCTCAACGTTATGAGATAAATCCTAAGGACATTAAGATAAAATCCTGGAGGTGGACAAGTACCGCTGGTTAGGGTGGAGAGGGCTTCTCCCGGTTCTGCGCAGTTACCTAGATTTGTCACCGCATTGCCTAGGTGATGAATATGTGAAAGTGAGTGCTAAGTGCTAAGTGATAAGCGCAAAGTGCTAAAGTGGTTGTTTTCCTCTACTTGGTAGTTAGGACTATGTGTCACGGCAACTTAAGAGATTAAATGTGAACATAGTGTAAAGTGATAAATGTGAATGCAAGAGTAAGTGCAATGGAAGGAGTGAAAATTAATATGTAAGGAGAGTAAAAGATAGCAAAGGTACAAGTGTAGGTGAAACCAATGTATCATTACATGTTTATTTATTTATGTCATTCATGTGTTACTATCATATTTATAATATCATGTTTTGTACCATGTAAATGTTATGTAATATAATTAATAATCTCCATATGGCGGTATGTATGAATATGTGCATGTAAACATGTAAAGAAATGCAATGTAGAAGAACTAGTAGGTAAATTTGACAATGAATAAGATAGCGTGAGAATAAGTGTAAATCCATGTAATTAAGTTTAATTCATGTCAAAACAGCAAGGTAAATGAGATTTTGTTTTTGATAAACACACGAAATAATGTCTAAGTTCCATGATAGAATTGCTACTCATTTAGTATGTAGTTAATGCTTATTTGTAGATGATTGCCATCCGATCTGAATGTGTATTAAATCTTCATTCCATGTTTAATAAAGGTGATATCACGGTGAATTATTCATATTAAAAACAGCAAATGAAATGTGTAAATAAATGAGAAAAGTGCATGTGCAAAATAAATAAAGATCATGTTAGGTTGTTATCTACGTTATGTATAATTACATGTTCTAATTGGTAGAGCTGTTACACAATAAGGAAAAATGTTTAGACTAATATATCATGTTACATGATAGGTGTTTAAGAGTGCATATGTTCATGTCATGTATGTATCATGTCATGTATGTATTAATTGGATTATGCTTAACTACGACAGAAAGATTAGCATCAGATTATGAAGTTCACTAGAAACCATGTGCAAGTGTCATGATTGTATGATAAATCTTACCTTAAAACAAAGTTAGTTATATGATAAAGTGATATGAATGCATGTGAAATTGACTAAATACTATGTTAAAAGTATTCGTCATCTTGTACATAACCTTGTGTTCAAATTTGATTAAATTGTACAATGATATGATAAGGATTTGAACTATGTATCATAGAATATATCATTGTAATCACAGGGATTGTACCCCCCCTTAACACAAACATGAATATCAAATGTGATAGCATGGAAAATGGGATGTGATCGCCACCTAGAGCATTGCCAAATGAAGATAATAAAGCGGGCTAACTACTCCCGGAAAAGGGGGAAGAGAACTGAGGTATATCTGATATCGCGATCGTTATGACGGACGCGAGAAGCCTGATAACGCGTCTGCTATGAGGGACGCGTCTCTTGTCGCGTCGCCTTCCTCCGTCGTGTTCTCTTCTTGTGCAGGAGATGGTGAGTAGGACCACCTTCCCGTCCTCCGGCCGGCCAGAGGATGAGAGCTCCTCGTAGAACTTCGCTTGAATGCCTTCCAATCAAAGAGAGAGACAACAAAAGTCCTATTAGAACATGATTAGTGTAGTATTTGCTCTAAAAATGGAAGGAATGAAGCAACATGAAGGGAACGAACCTGGGGGGTTTTAAACCCCTGGGGAAAGGAAAAAAAATGTGGGAGGAAATGGAGTGCAATCTATCTAGGAAATAAAATAACAATGCATGAAGAAATGAAGAAAAGGAGAGAGGAGAGGGTGAGCCCCATTGGAGCGACTCCTGGCTTGATGAATGTCCCAATGTCGTCCAAAGGCTTCAGGAGATGTTGGAGTCGCCGTTCATGCGTTCCTGCTCCGTTCATGAAGAAATGAATGAATTTTGTGGAACAAGATGTGAAAGGAAAATGGTGGGATGTGAGGCTGCGAGTCTAAGCATGGACCAGAGAGAATTTTGGCAGCCCTTCGGGGTAAAAAAAAAACGGGGTCCCCTTTTCCTTCCAGAGAGGCCTTGTTTTCTAGATTTTTGAGAGAGAAAATCCCCTAATAATTAAAATGAGTGATCAATATCAGCCAAAATCGCATGGGAGAGTCCTTGGGGTCCTCAAGAGAGTCCCTAGGGCCCAAATCTCGCCCAAGGGGTTGAGATATTCCCTAGGGATAAGGATAAACCCATGGGAGGATAAATAGGAGGTGGTTGCGGAGGCCTGCATGCGCAGCTGCTGTCGCGGCGTATCGTAGAGCCGCGATATGAAGACACGACGGGTCGGAGCGACGCGACAGTATTGCCCACGTGCATGGATAATGCATGGGCTGTCGCGGCAGCCTAGACCGTCGCGACTCAGAGACGCGGCACCACGATACGTAGCGACTATAAAATCGAAATTTATGTGAATTATCAGCCAACCACATGAAAGGATAAGACTTACTGATGGCCAAGTACTCTCTCAAATTGATAATGGGTGGGATTTCAAGGCAATTTAAAATGTTAATAGTCTCAAAACAAGGCTAATGATGGGCTCAAGGTGAGTGACCAATTAGGGGCCCACTAAGGTGACAAGAAATGTGGTTCAACCTATTATCTAGAACCAGGTGTCTACAGATTGCCCCTCCTTGGCTTCCACTTTGTAAGGAAATGAAGCGTAGGTAGAGTGGAGGTGTCACGAAGTGACGGCGGAGCGGGAGTGATGCGGAGTGAACTGAAAAGTGGGAGCCAAGGTAAAGAGACACCCGATCTGTCTAACAAGCAATTGGAATCTTCGTGAACCCCGAGTTAGCTGCTCGAGCAGAATGCAAAGAAAAGCACAAGTCTGGACGAGAAGGAGAAAAAAAGAGGACGATCAACACCTCGATTGAGAGGTACCCTAGCCGATTGGCCTGCAGGTTTCATTTTGGAGGGACATGTGCGTGCCAGGCAGGTAACTCATGACTCTGTCCTGGGAGCGGTTCGCAACCAAAATGGATCAATGGAAAAGGAAAATTTGGATAGGTAATCCAGACAAGGAAATTCTTGTCACACTGACGGGAACAACTCACTCGGAAGCAAACCTTCCAATTCGGAGTGGAATTGGATTTCTTGCTCGGAATATGAGGAATGATTGGGCACTCAACAAGGGCTCATCAAAAGTCATGAGTGAGTCAGGAAAACTCAAAGTCCTACATGATGCATGCTGGGCTAAAGTAAAAGAAATCATCAAAATGAATGCAAAGAAAGAGAAAATATAAATATATCAAGGATAATATTGTTAAGATGAATAAGAACGGGTCAAGAGACTACCCACAACCGTAGTGCAGGCCTGAATCTATCGTTCCCGAATTAAATAACTCAAGGCCTATCCACGAACAATGTGCACCTAGATTATCACTATTTTTGGTAAAGGGGAACTCAAATTCCAGAGCACATTGAGACCAGCCGGTCTTTGACATGATATAATAGTAATGTGGGGGAATAAGGGAAGAAATACTTACCTGACTTACCTGTGACGACCTCTTTTCCTTTTTCTGATTTGATTTTTTTTTTAAAAAAAATTTGTTTGACAATAAACAGACAGAATAAGCACGAAACAACAATATATAAACAAACATAATCAAACAAAGTAGGTAAACAAAGCACAAAGATAAAAAACCACACAGATAGAGAGGCGTCGTCCTAGGTGACCGTGACATGGTCGCGGCGCCTCGCCATGTCGCGACCTCGTCGCGTCATATCGTGGCGTCGCGACTCAACCCGAACCCAGAAAATGTAGGAAACCGGGGTTTATCCTTATCCTAAGACTTCTAGACAACCACTAGGACTCCTAAACCTCTCCTAATCTTATCCTAAGACCTAGGATCGGGATTCGACTAGGTTTGCACCTCTCTAAGCTCTATAAAAGGAGGATTTGGGAGGCTAATCCCGCAGCTAACCCTTTGCTACGTCCTTTCTTCAAATTTCTCCTCTTTTTTGCAGTTATGAAGAGGAGTTTCTCTGCTTTCCAGAAAGATATCCCTCCTTACTCCGGTCCAAAGGCAGCAAGGGAGTCTTATGCGGATCTCCAGCAATTCTCCGCCATCCCCGGGCACATATGCATGCGCCCGGATCTCCAAGTAAGTGCTTTTCTTTTCAATTTCTAAACTTTTGCTCTGTTTTCCCCTGTTTCTTCTTCTTTTCCTCCTTCTCTGTTCTCAACCCACTCTCCCTCTTCTACTCTTCAGATCTTACCTGGCCATAGGAGGTATTCCAAATTACCGTGGCTCTCCCCCATGCTTGAGTTACTTCCTCATGCTTCTATCTGCCATCTAAAGGATTGGGGGTTGACTACCGTGCTCGTCCTTGCCAAGAAATATGACAAAATCATGCACGTGTGGGATAGTGTCACGGCGCTAGCGGAGCTGTGGCATTCGCACACTCACACGTTTGTCTTCCACACATTTGCGACCACCGTCCTTCTGGAGGAGCTGGAGATCATGCTCGGCCTCCCACGGTACCAAAGGGGCGAGGAGTTGGCGATTTCACACACCGTGGCGCCGATCAATTCATGGAGCATCCTTGCAGAAATTACTACGAGGAAAATGGATTTGCACTCTATGACCAGCGGGATGCATGTCCATCTTCTTCCGTGCAATGGATCACTTCCCAATGCAAGCGCAAGACTGGAAATTACATGGCTATCGCCAAGGCGGCTGCAATCTGCATTTGCGGAGTCATCCTATTTCCAGCGATGGACGGTGCCCTCTCCTTTGCATCATTGACTCAATTTCGGAAGGTATGAGCATTGGCCAAGCGGTCTTAGGATACCTATATGCTGGGTTGACTTCTGCAGCAACTGGGGGACCGTTCTTCAGCTCCATCATAGCCCCCGAGCTTTGGATAGGCATGCACATTCAGTTCCGGGCAATGGAGGACTTGGCCATGGAGTGCAAGACAATGCTCAACCATCCACTGGCTTTCGTGGGCGGACCTCTACACATGAGCACCAAGGCGTGGTGCAAGACTGCGCAGCTGAAAGGACTGAAGGCATGGCGTGATTACTTCAAAAGAATGACCGTGGCAGAGTTTGACATGCGCCCTCGCTTCATGCATGGCCGGATGATCCACCTACCCCAGCGCACCGGACTCGCCCTACGACTGCTAGGCAATGAAGCATTGGTCAACTACAACCTGGACCGGTGCTACCTCCAATGTGGCGCAGCGCGCACGGTGGTTCCCTTCCTATCACACTATCAACCTACTCAAGAGAGGAAGAGGGGCGATGAGCAGGACGAGCGCGATGTGCGCAGCGCCATCATCCATTGGGAAGGATGCGCAATGAGTGTCGTCCAGGCAGGGACGAAGACGTGATCAAAGAATACGTGGAAGCATTGAAGAAGCTTCAACCAGCAGTGGGGATCATTTGAGATTTGATAGGCTTGATTGTAGGAAAGATAGCAGATGGTTGCTAGGGAAGAATTTTAGCATTTATTTGATTGTAGGAAGAATTAGAGAATGTAATGATTTGAATTGAATGAATAAAATAGGATTTTCCTGCATGCGCAATGGGCTCTGTTTATGACGCGACAAGGAGAAGTGATGCCTTTATAATGCGTCAGGACGGGAGGTCGTGACATGGTCGCGGCCACCTATGCCGACGCGACATATAGGCGACAACCCGCCCTGACGCGACTCAAACCGACTTATTCAAAACGCAGGGGCGCCTTCCTTTCCCCCTTTCTGAGCATTCAAACTTTTGAATTCCCAAAACCTTCCGGCTACGATCTTGCTCCCCTTTGCTCCTCTTGCTTGCTCACTCGCTCCACAACTGTTGCTAACCCCGGAATCACCATGGAAGGAGAGAAGAACGTCGACGAAGGCTCCTTACGGAGGAAGCGTCAAGCGGAATGGCGGAGCTCCCGGCGCCGAGCGGAGGTGCCCACGGTCGAGGAGGAGGAGGCTGCCGTCGAGATGGATGTGGAGGAGGAGGCGGAGGCCCCGATGATAAGCGTGGAGGAAGAAAGGAAGAAAAGAGCCAAGGCGATGAAATCGGTAAGTGGATCACCCCCTAAACCATGAATGAATGCTTGGGAGGGGTAGATGGAGTCCCTAGAGGGCAAATGTAGGGCGTGAAGCCCGCGGGAAAGGGGATCGGACAAAGGAGGCTCCGGCCAGTCCGATCCTGAGAACGCGTCAACCCGACTTGTCGTGACATGGTGTCACGACGGGCTTGGGCGTCGCGACCATGTCGCGACGACGCCGGTGGACGTGACCTAAGGTCGCGGTGCACCATACGGTCGCGACAAGGTCGGCCTCTTTGAGTGTCGCGACTCCGACCGAATGCCAAAACTTGACTGGTTTAACAAATGTTTGCAGGGTGAGATGAGGGCCAGCGTGTCCTGGACGATTGTGCTGGCCGTTTTCCTGGCGTTCCCCCCCTTTCAGAGAGAGAGGGTAGAGGAGATGGGGTTCGGGGAAGTGTTTAGGATGGAGAGAATGAGGGCGGATCCGGATCTCACTCAGGCTCTGCGGAGTAGGTGGGATGCGAAGGCGACCGCCTCGTATTCCCATGGGGACATATGATCCCAGTCTCGAGGATGTGAGCGGATCACAGGGCTCAGAGTTTATGGGAGGCCGGTGAGCAGATTCACTTACCCATGCTATCATGACCTAGCCCAAGACTCCTAGAGCTACCCGTAGAGCGTAGGTCCTCTCTAGTTTCCTAGGGTACCCTCCAGGAGAGTCTAGGGTTGTTTGATGTGGGGAAGGGAGCAGGGGAGAGTGAGATGAGCATCTGGATAGGTTGGTTCGGGTTAGCCGGAGGGAGCTAGCGAGCGAGCCCGGGGCGCAGGCGGACTTGGACTTGCGTCGTTTCCTCATCCTTTTCCTGGTAGACTTTTTGTTGCCACGAGGGGCGATGTAGTCCACTGCCATTCCTGCCCCTGCTGGAGGATTGAGTGAGATAGGGGGGTATGCTTGGGGAGCAGCCTTTCTAGCACATCATTTTGACAGCTTGGGCGCCTCGGAGCGGCAGAACTCTACGAGCGGGTTCTCCCCTTTCTCCAGGTGCATCCTCTCCTTAACCTTGAATTAAATGAATTTCGTTTTAAACTGCGCTCTAATCTCCTTCTTCATTTGAAGGTCTGGGCCTATCTGAAGGATCGAAATGAATGTGTGGAAAAGATCTAGAAGGGGGGGATGAATAGATCTTAGCCACTTTTGCGGAAGCTTAAGCAATTTGAAAACTATTTAGAATCAGAGGCAATGTTATCAGTGAAAAACTACAGATCTGATTAAATTTGAGTGAGTTGAAAAACTTAGATGTGAAGCAAGTTGATTAAGTGAATTAAAAACGAATCCTATGAAAGCATCTAGCGGATGAATCAATCAAACCACAGAAGACAAATGCATAAGGATTTTTAGGTGGTTCGGAAATCACCCAAGTGATTCCTACATCCACCCCTCACAACCCGTGAGGCTTCACTAACACAACTGGGCTACACACCCAAAGGAGCCTAACAACTCCAACACTTCAGAGCATACAACTCACACAACCTCTAGAGCAAGACTACTCTAGAAACACAGAGCAAGACTGCTCAAACCAACCCTGAGCTTACAACTCAAACTGAGCTCGACGGCTCACAACACCCTGAGCACAATGCTCACACTGAAACTGCTAGACACCAACTTAAGACTAAGATCCTCTAGCAACAGATCTAGTCGAAGTTTGAGAACTCTAAAGAGAGTATGCAGAAGCACTTGCATAATCTCAAAAGATATCTCAGAAGAACAGAAGAAAAGGTAAATGAATTGAAATGCTTCGTTCTTCAGTGTACTCCCTTGTAGAAGCTTGAATGGGAAGGAACTTGTGAAGCTTGAAGTCCAAGTCGATGCTCTGCAATCTGAGAAATTGGATCTTCCTCGAATTCTTCACCAAGAAATCTTCTACAGGATCTGCCTCCTTGGAATGCTTCAGAGAAGTCTTCAGGAATCAATTCCAATTCCCACACCTGAATTGGTGGGAATTGGTCTTCTGGAAGCACTTGGAGAGCAGGGGAAGGAGACACGAGCTCTTCTTGGCCGCCAGGAGCTTCTTGGAGGCTCTGAGAGAGTTGGGTCCTTCTCACTTGTGAAGGCTGGCCGGCCGAAAAGACACTTTATATCCTTAGGATTCCAAAGATACCCTTTTGGGGTACAAGGGCATGCTTTCCTAGGAAGATTCTGATCGCCCTAGAGGGACACGTGGCAGCCATCAACCTTTAGGATGAAAAGTTTCCGTAGTGTGTCGACCTGCCCTGGTGGTAGTGTCGACACACTGTCCAGAATATGTAGAAGGCTGTTCTGGGAAGAGGATCCCGTGTCGACCTGCTCTGAGAGTGTGTCGACCTGCTATCCCAAATCTGCAAACTAGCTGTTCTGGGAACTGGTCTAGTGTCGACCTGCTCTGAGAGTGTGTCGACCTGCTGACCCAATTCTTCAAACTGGCTGTTCTGGAAACGGGATCTAGTGTCGACCTGCTCTGAGAGTGTGTCGACCTGGGTAGGCTTGATTTCTGAAAAACTGCCACTCGTGTCGACACACTCTTGACATGTGTCGACACAGTCTCAACATTTTTACACATTTTGCCTTTGAATATGTGTTGATGTGTCGACACCATTGATGGGTGTGTCGACTCATCTTTTGCAAAATGTTTGTACCTGAAAAATGAACACATATATCATTAGTTAAATGATTTGTCATGACCATAAATGATAAATGTGGTTTGAAAAATACTTTTTGAACATGAATTTCAGGTATGATGTTTTTGACATGTTTCAATTAAATTGCTTTAAGAACACTTCTTGTCATCATCAAAATAGGAGGGAAATGATATGAATTTGCATTCAACCAACAATCTCCCCCTTTTTGATGATGGCAACATTAAATCCATATTTCAATGTGGTTTTGATGAAGTGTGATTTTAAGCAATTTTGATTGTTTAAATTTTGTTTTCCTTTTTGTCATACTTGTCAAGGACCTTTTGATGTTGTTCAGTAACAGTTGATGATGTGTTTGTGAGATACAGTGTTACTTGAAATTAGAAATTTTGTGCACACAAGTCAAACAATTGGACAAGTATTCAAACACAAAGACAAGGATTTGCATTCAGAATCACAATACTTTGCATTGAAGCCAAAACAACCATTTCATTTCATTCAAAAGATCATTACATCAAAATATTACATTCAAGTCATTCATTCTTCTCCCCCTTTGCCATTATCAAAATAAATGTACATTAGGTAGAAGATGGAGGAGGAGGAGGAATTGGAGCAAGAAGAAGTTCAATGTCTGACAGTCTTTTCTCCATGAAGTTCAGGCTAGACTTGATTTGATCTTGAATGGTTATCATTTTTGTGCTCAAAAAGTGTTCCATTCGATCTGAATTTTCTAGCAAAGTGGCCTGAAGTCTGGTTAGATCAGCTGCACTGTGTTGTGAGGAAGATGATGAGCCAGCTGACCAACCAGGTCTCTGCATTATCTTGAACTCCTTGGTCAAATCTGTAAGCTGCCTGTCAATGTGCTCATTGAAGTTCCTCATACTTTCTAAATCATCCACAAAATGAGCAAATGACAATTTGGTGCTGGAAATCTCATGTAATGTTTGGTGGTGTTGAAGACATCTGCTTGGGAATTTGCCAAAATTCCCTGAAGAACTTTCTCCAACTTGTCCTGATGCTCTTTTAGCTCAATATAGGAATCTCCCAGAGTGCCTATAAGTCTGTTAAATCTCTGAGCTGCATAATCTGAAGCTGCCTTCTGCTCAATAAATTTTGCTGATACTGTGTTCTCTAGTCTTTGAACTCTCAATTCAAATTGGTCTGACATTGTTTGAATGGTGGAGTTCAATGTATCAAATTTGGCATTGAGGAAAGAGAACAATTCTGGTGGAATTGAGGACCCACCAGAAGAAGTGGAAGATTGGAATGTAGAGGGGAAATGTGGAGGTTCAAAAGTATGTGGCAAGGAAGAGGAAGGATCATCCTGAGGTGGAATAGGGGTTTCAAGCTGAATGCCACCTTCAGGAGGGATATGAGGCTGGTCCTCATCCATTAGAGGCTGATCCTCTGGCAAGTGAACTTGTTCCTCTTGAACTTGAGGCTGGCCTCATGAGGTGGAGGCTGATCCTCCTGATTTTGGTCTCCTTGAGCTGGAGGCTGGTCCTCTTGTGCTTGGGGCTGATCCCCTTGAACCTGAGGCTGGTCCTCCTGAGCTTGAGGGGCCTCAACCACAATTGGTCCTCTTCTAATCTGATTTCCCTCCAATCTAAATCCATAAACTTCTGGATATTCTTAAAAGTGTAGATGTTGACTTGGGAATGGATTGGGATTTTTCATTTTCCAATGGCACACCAAAGTGCTTGAACACTGAGGTCAGATGTGCTCCATAAGGTAGTGATCTCTTTAGGTCTGTCCTTGTTGTTTCAGCTATGATTTGATAGAGAATCACATGGAGGTTGATCTTGATGTCTTTCACCATGCAATAGAGGATGAACCTCTGAATGTCTGTCAACCTATCCCTCCCACCACCTTGAGGGGTAATTATGGTGGTCAAAATGTGGTGGATGACCCTTAACACAGGTGGAAGGTATTTGCATTGAACCTGGTTACATAGGTCTGTTTGGGATCTGATTCATCTGCAGGAAGGCCTGTCAAGATGGAGTATGCTTCATGTAAATCAAATTCAAACTCATGGTAGTCTGCCCCTTCATCTGGTACTTTGAAAATGGAGGCAGCTACTGCAGTAGGCATGTCTATGGCTATTCCCTTGACTTTGGATTCATACCCTTCGTCTGTGCAAGTGAGGTTCTTGTAGAACTCTCTAACTAGTCTTGGATAGCAGACTTGAAATTCAGAAATAAAGGGTATCCAAGATTGAAGGGAAAAGTAGGTTTGAATTTCAGGAAGGGAGTCTGCTAGTTGGATGTCTGAAAGGTCTAGTATTCTTGGCTTCAAAATCAACTTGGCTGCACTTACGGATTCTGAGGGAATATCCTCTTGAGACTCAGAAGAAGAAGAGGAAGATGATTCCTCAGGATGGTCAGAGGAATCGCCCGAAATCTCTGGTCTAGGGTTTGAAACATTACCACCTCTGCCTGAAGTGGAGGTCCTGCCACGCTTGGAAGCCCTCAGAGGTGCAGAAGAAGAGGCAGGATCATTTCTCCTCTTTGTTTTCTTTCCATCTGTTCAACCGGAACCTGTGCCGGAACTGGCCTTGAAGAGGCCGCTGATCTTGCGCCACGGCGGGGACCCAACTTGCGGACCATGGTGCAAGAGGAGTGGAATTAGGAGAGGAAATGGAAGAATGGAGAGATGATGGAAGGGGGATGAGAGCTAGAGAGAAATTTGAGAGGAATTCTTGCCGGAAAGGAGTGGAAATGAGGCCGTCGGGTCGACCTGACGCCCAAAAGAGATGCAGTGGTACACTGCCCCGCAGGAACAACAAGGGTTTAAGGTGAACCCGAAAGGTTTGAAAAGGTCTGGCAAGAAGGCAGTGTCGACACATGAGGAAGGGTGTGTCGACCTGACTGGGGTGTGTGTCGACACGAGAGAGGATTGTGTCGACACAGCCTTGAGAGAAGTTTGAATCTTTGAGAGGAAATTTTTGAAAAAAATTGGGGACATCTTTATAATGATAAATAATGAGAGGAATTATCATTTCAAGGATTTTTAAGAGGCCTAAAAATTCATTTGTTGTAATTTGCAAAAATTCATCACCGTTCAAGTGTTTCAAACAATTTCCAACAGGATATTAGCATTCCAAGACTTGAATCAACAAAATGATAAATTGAGGGATATAATGTATCTAACAATCAATCAAAAACTACCATATTTCTCAATTTTCAAGAATTAAAGATGTCATCTAGACTAACAGTTGTGTTGAAAGTAAAACACAAACTTAAAGAACAACTTGATGAAGGAGGAAGAAGATGTTCTTTCTAAACAAATCTCCAATAACTTTCATATTTTTGTTCTTTTAACAACTATCAAATGATATAAATCTCTTTCACTCAAGTACTAGTGCTTTTTACACACCATAGTCCCTGGATACTTAAGATTTAATCATTGTCAAGTCTCAAAGGGGTAAATGATGACCTTTTGACATGAAAATATACGTTTGGTAGACGCCAATATTTCCAGTTACTCAGTCATCATCAAAAAGCATAGCACATAATTGCTTAATTTTGAAGTTATTTTCAATTTGGATCCCCTTTGAACAGAGTTAGCAATAATGCCTCATGACATACATAGCACTTCATTCATTGTGAAGGTGTGCAGTTTCTCAGCACAGATGCCATTGCTCTGTTGGATTTTATAAGATTTTGGAGAGTTTGTGAGATAGAATTCAAATACATCCAGTCATCAGTTGCAAACAAGGAAATGTTTTAAGTTCAAGGCACAAATTGTCATTTAGTTTAGGAAGAGATCTGAAGTTCTGTGGATTGAGAGAATAGTTGTAAGTTGATTAAAAATAATAATATATCACTCAAGGTTCATTTTGAGACTCTAGACTTTAGAATGAGGACATCATGCAAGGAATTGATGAAATGCAAGAAGGGTTTTGAGATTTGCAAAAAGATGACTTGTGAATTTTCTAGCTCCCCCTGAGATGATGATTTCAACCATTTTTCATCAAAATAAAGATATGCAATTTTGAAATCAGAAAGAGATTTTCTTCTTGGACAACAAGAACTTCTCCTCACCAATTGCATATTCATTTCTTGGTACTTGGCGGAGATAAGCTCTCACGCATAGTGAAAGTGTCCAGACAAGCATAACCTGTCCTTCTCCAAGTCACCATTTGATATACCAAGAGATTTCAATACAATAAGAGTTGAAGAATTTATTGCCAAAAGGAAATGGAAGTGAAAACTGTGCAAGTTTTGAAATCAGAAAAGAAATTCTCTTGAACAATAAAAGCTCCCCCTCAACTATTGCATATTAACTTCTTAGTACTTGGCGGAGATATATTCTCACGCATAGTGAAAGTGTCCAGACAGGCATAACCTGTCCTTCTCCAAGTCACTATTTGATATACCAAGAAGTTTCAACACAATCAGAAGTGGAGAATTTATTGTAAAAGGGAAATGGAATTGAAAGTGAGAGAGATATGAGCAATGTAGCTTGAGGAAGCAAGGAGTTATGAAATGCAAGGAACTCCCCCTTAGACAATGCATAGCACTCAACCCAAACCTTAAGAGAGATCAAGAAGGTGGACATTTACAAAGACCAAGTTCTCTCCTTAATGATGAAAATCTGTTTTCAGGAAGGGGTTTAGTGAATATGTCTGCAATTTGTTTTTCAGTTTCAATAAAAGGAGTTCAAAAGATTTCTTTGCAACCTCATCTCTCAAGAAATGATGCCTAATTTCAATGTGTTTTGTTCTGGAGTGCTGAATGGGGTTTTTAGACAAATTTATGGCACTTGTGTTATCACATAGGATGGGTACACACCCTAAATCTTGGTTGTAATCAAGAAGTTGATGTTTCACCCAGAGGATCTGAGTTCCACATCTACCTGCAGCAACATATTCAGCCTCTGCTGTTGACAGAGCAACTGAATGTTGCTTCTTAGAAGCCCAAGAAATAAGGCACCCACCTAGAAATACACACAAGCCACTTGTGCTTTTTCTATCTAACTTGCACCCAGCATAATCAGCATCACAATAGGCAAACAATTCTAACTTGCAACCAGCAGGATACCAAATTCCTAAGTCATGTTCCAACAAGATATTTAAAAATTCTTTTCACAGTAAGCATATGACTTTCTTTAGGATTAGATTGGAATCTAGCACATAAGCACACACAAAACTGAATATCAGGTCTAGAAGTAGTAAGGTAGAGCAGAGAGCCAATCATACCTCTGTAGGTCTTTGGATCAACTGACTTACCAGATGGGTCTTCTTCTAGCTTAACATTTATTGCAATGGGTGTGCTTGAGTGTTTAAGGTTCTGAAAGTCAAACCTTTTCAGTAGCTCCTTGACATATTTGGTTTGACTAATGAAGATTCCTTCAGTTGTTTGGTTCACCTGCAATCCCAAAAAGAATGTTAAATCTCCATTAAGCTCATTTCAAATTCATTCTTCATTTGATTTGAAAATTCAGTGCAAAGGCCTTTATTAGTTGATCCAAATATTATGTCATCAACATAAATTTGGACAACAATTATTTGATTTTTTACTGTTTGTGAACAATGTTTGATCAACATTACCTCTGGAATATCCTTTCTCAAGTAAAAGGAACTCAAACGATCATACCAAGCTCTTGGAGCTTGTTTAAGACCATAGAGTGCCTTATTAAGCTTGAAAACATGGTTAGGATATTTTTCATTTTCAAATCCAGGGGGTTGTTCAACAAAAACATTTTCCTTTATATATCCATTTAGAAATGCACTTTTGACATCCATTTGAAAGACTTTGAATTTCATAGAGGATGCAAAAGCAAGGAAAATTCTCACAGCTTCTAGTCTAGCTACAGGGGCATAAGATTCTTCAAAGTCAATTCCAAATTCTTGGTTATACCCCTTTGCAACTAGCCTAGCTTGTTTCTTATTACTTGACCAGCTTCATTCAATTATTTCTAAAAACCCATCTAGTGCCAATCACAGTTGGTCACTAGGTCTAGGCACTAATTCCCACACTTGATTTCTTTCAAATTGATGAAGTTCATCATGCATAGCATTAATCCAATCAGAACTGGATAAGGCTTCATCAATTGACTTGGGTTCAATTTGGGAAATTAGAGCTAGTGAGTCTTCTTCAATGTTTTGCAAGAAGGATGATCTGGTCCTAACTCTATCATTTAAGTTGCCAACTACACTGTCTAATGGGTGATCTCTTAGAAAACGAGGTTCAGAAATTACCTGTTGAGAAGTGCCCTTCTAGAGCAATATTACCTGAACCACTTGAAGATGGTGAGTTGTTGTTCAGGTTCTCTTCAATGTTGCTAATCTCCTCAACGGTTGGTGAAGAATCCACAATGAGGTCATCCTCTTCATTGTCTTGTTTTTCCCTGCAAGATTTAGAATCATTAGTGGAAAAGGAATTTTCATCAAAAATAACATGTGGTGATTCTTCAACAGTTTTGGTTTTCAATATGTACACTTTGAAAGCCCTTGACACTTCTGAATAGCCAAGGAAGATAGCTTCCTGACTCTTAGCATCAAACTTGTCAAGTTTTCTTTGTTGTTATTGTGTACAAAACACTTGCACCAAAAGTTTTGAAGTAAGCAACAGTTGGCTTTTTGTTTTTCAACAATTCATAGGGGGTTTTTCTGATCTTTGGTCTGACCAAGGCTCTATTTAGGATGTGATTGGCTGTGTTAACAGCTTCAGCCCAGAAGGATTTGGGCAGATTACTCCCTAAGAGCATGGATCTAGCCATTTCCACAAGAGTTATATTCTTTCTTTCCACAACTCCATTTTGTTCTGGAGTTCTAGGTGAAGAAAACTTGTGAAATATTTGCAATTCAGCACATAGATCAGAAAAGGATGTGTTATCAAATTCACCCCCATGATCAGTTAAAATATTTTTAATTTTAATGGATAAGTTGTTAAGATAGTGGTACAGAAATTCCTGAATTCAAGGCATGCATCACTTTTGTGGGATAGAAAAATAACCCAGGTAAATCTAGTAAAGTCATCAATGATTACAAACCCATATCTCTTGCCACTTAGGCTTAGAACTCTTGTTGGCCCAAAGAGGTCCATGTGAAGAAGTTCTAGTGGCTTAGATGTGAGTACTTCATTGAAGGCTTTAAAGGATTTCCTAGTTGTTTTCCTTTAGCACAGATCCCACAAATTTGACCTTCAACACTAGAAAAAGATTCAGGAAGACCTTTAACCAGATTCAATCTTAACAACTTATTCAAAGTTTTGAAACTTGCATGGCCAAGTCTTTTGTGCTAAGTCCATGCAATTTCATCTTTATTTGCAACAAAACAAAGATTTTCAGAAAAGTTTTTATTAAGGTTGATCATGTAACATTGTTTTCTCTTTTTCCACAGAATTTGATTTTGTCAGTTGATGAATCAATTATTTTGCAAAAATCAGATTCAAACACAACTTTGTGACCTTTGTCACATAGTTGGCTAATACTGAGCAAGTTATAATCAAGTCCATCAACTAACAAAACATTATCTACTGAGTTTGAAGAGGTTTGACCAACCTTGCCAGATCCAATGATCTTTCCTTTATTTTTACCTCCAAAGGTGACTGACCCTCCCTCCTTTTCAATTAGACAGGAAAATTTGGCTCTATCTCCAGTCATGTGTCGTGAACACCCACTATCAAGAAACCAAACATTGGTGTTGGGTGCACGACCTTCCTGCACAAAGATCAATGGAGAGAAGATTTTGGTACCCAAACAGAGTTGGGACCATCAGTATGATTTAGCACAGATATCAAATCCTTTCTCACCCAAATTTGATTGTTTTAGATTTTTGTTTTGTTAGTTTGGTGTTTTCAGCCTTTTTCTGTTTGTTCTTTCTTTTAGGAATGAAAGCACCAAGATCTTTGTTTTTGGTTGGAGGAGAGTTTTTCACTTGAAAATTTGAGTTCAGAGGAGGAGGTGGAATCCATGGATTGTGTTGGTACATCCAGAAATTTGTATAAGAGTATTGAGGATAATACCAACAGGGATTTTCATACCATTGGTTCCAAGGATTAATCCAATCTTCCTGAAGTGTTGTCTTGGAGGTCCAAGGTTTTTCATGGATTATTTCTTTTCCATTTTTCTTATTTTTCAGATTTTTATTTGAATTTTTGGTTGAGTTGTTTTTGGTTTTTGGTGTTGAGCAGGTCGACTGTCAGGGGACTGTGTCGACCTGATAGTCTGCTTCTGAGTATTGAGTGTTTGATTGTTTGCTTGTTTGTTTGCTTGGTTGTTTAACTCTTTCTCTGTGCATTTACTTAAGTGTCATGGACTCAAAGGGTTTCATAGCTGAGGGCCATTCCATAAATAGGCCACCATTCTTTAATGGTTTGGACTATTCTTATTGGAAAAACAGAATGCAAATATTTCTGAGGGCCCAGAACTATGAGATCTGGAAAGTAGTTGAGGTGGGTCTCTATGAGAACCAGGGAGAAGAAGATACCTGGACAAGGGAACAGATAAGGAAAGCTACACTGAATTATAGTGCCATGAACATGATTCAGTGTGCTGTCCATCCCAAGGAGTATTCGAGAATCTCTATGTGCAAATCTGCCAAAGAGATGTGGGATAAACTCGAATTACTCTATGAGGGAACATCTCAGGTCAAGGAGACCAAGGCAAATATTTAAGAACACTTCTTGTCATCATCAAAATAGGAGGGAAATGATATGAATTTGCATTCAACCCAACACTATCTACACCTCCCAGCCTTGGGGAGAGGGGATCTCACATGGCCGGGCCTTGTGCCCATTGCACGCCATTGGGATGCTCTCCGGGATTCTCGCAGCCTAGGTGACCAGCTAGAGTGCCTGCAAGAGGCCATCGACATCTACCCTCACCTGGATGTGAGTACCCTAACCTTTCCCTTTTGGTTAATTGCTTAATTTCACCGCTTGATGACTGACTGACTTGTTTTGCAGGTGGTTTGGCAGCCATATCTGGGGGAGAGCGATGAGGGACAGCCTTGGTTGGTGCAGGCCCTCTCCTACTTCGGTAGGTCGGTGTGGGTGCATGCACTCAACCTGGTGCTACCTCTTCACCTATTCCTCAACCAGCACTCACTCGGCCTTCGGCAGAGTGCCGTGGAGTTCCCTGTCCGAGACCGGTTTCGCAGACCGGGTCGGAGTTTTTGGGGGCTTCATGACACTACCGATTGGCACGAGTGGGCGAAGGAGCAGATCAACAACTGGGAGCACCGAGGAAAGGCCGTAAGGTCGGATGCTACCACCGATGATGCGTACCTCCAGGCATATGCCTTGAAGTATGAAGGGAAGGTATACAAGAGCGCCCGACACCAGGTAACAACCCTAAAACCACAACCCTGTGAATTTGATTTTATAGAATTGAGTTAATGATTTGAAATGTGTTGCAGGTAGATGTAGCTGGTGAGATTGCATCGCTCCGAGCCTTACTCTACTCGGCGATGTAGGATCGGGAGGCGGCGCAGAGGCAGACCGAGGAGCTGGTAAGTACTTACTCAGACTTCAGTACTTAATTTCATAGCCGATTTTGGAAACTGACGTGTACTTTTGCGCAGCGGAGGGAGCTGGAGAGAGTGAGGAGCACTGGGGCAGGCGGTGCTTCCTCTTCCCGAGTGTCAGGGAGCTCTTTATCGCTTCTGGAGGCTCAGCTGGCAGGAGCGGTGCTGAGGGCCGAGGAGGCATAGAGGCACCTGGAGGAGCGAGCAAGTACAATAGGACTTCCAAGTTGAACCTTTATTTTAAGAATTGATATTGACTGAATTGTTCTTTTACAGGAGGAGGATTTGCGACTCACCACTGAGCATGCGATGGACCTACAGGGGCAGAGGGACCAGCTGCAGGGGGAGGTCCAGACTATTCGCGGTGAGAGAGACCAGCTGTGCACCCGGGCGGAGGCAGCTGAGGCACGGGTCGCGGAGGTGACTAGGGAGGTGGAGGCCCTACGCGTGCGGGGACCCTCAGCAGATCAGGCGGAGCTGACCCAAATACGTGCCGACCTGCAGGTGTAGCAGGTAGTGTCCCAGAGCCTCCAGGAGATAGTGACGGCCATAGACCGTTCACACAGCAGGAGTAGGAGTGGGGTGAGCGTCAGTAGAGCGACGGGCACCTCTGTTGGTCAGTATCTGGCGGGTTCCTCCAGTCGTCGGAGAAATGAGGAGGAGGATAGGCGCCGCCGGGGCGAGACGAGTGCCCAGAGCGGTAGGGGTGGCGGTGAGATGCCGCCACCACCGGACTGGCAGGAGGGATCTGGGGAGAGTGGTGGTGGTCAGTGAGGAGACTTGTGAGCCACCTCCCCATCTTTTGTACATATTGTTCATCACTTAGTGGAATTTTATTTTGTGTCAATCTTTATGGAATGAATGAATGATTTGCAATTGACACGAGTGTGAGATGAGATTCAAACACGGGAGAGACAGAGAATACTGAGTACAACGCTGTGTGTCCCTTAGAATTACCTGTCCCTGTACACTTAGCAAAACAGGTTAGATCTGCTCTTTAACTCAGCCCCTTGCGCTTAAATAAACATGAATATGACTTTGTAATTGTCAAGGGGCCGAGCCTTATTAAATAGGCAGAAAGAAAAATAAACAATGCATGCTAAAGAAAAGCGGTATGTACACTAATTATTTTTTTTTGGATTTTTTGAGATTTTCTGATTTTTTTGGATTCTTGAGATTTCTGATGATTTTTTTGGATTTTTTGAGATTTTCTGATTTTTTTATTATTTATTTTTTGAGATTTTCTGATAACAACACTTCTTGCGTTTTTGAGTAATTAGCCATGGACCTCATTCCCACCTCTTGTTTGACGAATAATATCTATGTGCAGCATGCATTTATCTTTGGCTTACTAAGGTTTTTTGCCCCTTTGAATATTGATTTTCAACACAGACCAGGTGTGGGGTCTTTGGTCCCTTTTAGGGAGAATAGGAAGATTAGCAATGAGACAAGACTCAGTCTTAGGTTCGGGTTACTGGCTTGTAAGATTTGCATCGGGTATGTTACATGTGAAATTCGTCTGTTGTCCAGGGACTTTAAGGTCATTGCTCTTTTTGAATTGGGGGCATGCGTACGACCAGGCTCAAGGGCGTCCCGCGGGGAACTGTTCTGCCACTCTTTGACATGCCCCTATTTTCTTATCATTCATTTTTTTTTTCACCATTTCCTTATGCTTTCCTTTTGAATTGACTGTCCCTCTTTGAGACTTCATACACATGATCCATACCGCTTGCTGGTCTACATGCTAGCTTCCCCTTTGCCCTTGGACCTTGTCTGAATGAGAAAAAATTGACCTCAGGTTCCTTACACTAGGGCTGAGCAGAAACATCATAAACAAAGGGGAATTGTCCTTAGGTCGCCGTGTTGTGTGTGTGCGGCCGAACATAGAGATCATTTACCACAATGAGGGGGGGGGGGGTGAGGCATATGGCCAACAACATTCTCTTTTGCAAATTGGTGTTGTTATCAACATTAGGGGTAGAATCTTTTAAGGTACAACCCATTCCATGGGTGAGAGAGCTCCTCACCTTCGGCATTAACTAGCCTATACGCGTTTCCGGGGTACACTTCCTTAACGACGTATGGCCCTTCCCAGTTTGCTGACAATTTGGACCTTGGACCTCCAGGTTTTATAAAGATCCACTTCAGAACCATGTCTCCTTGTTGAAATTTACGCTCAATTACTTTCTTTTGAAAAGACCTCGAGAGTCTATTTTGATATGCAAGAACATGATCGGCTGCAGCCAAACGCCGTTCGTCTAAGAGTTCCAGCTGTACAAGTAACGCCTCCCGATGTTCATCGGGATTAAGTTCCTTGTCTAGCTGAACCCTTAGCGAAGGAATGAGGATCTCGTGTGGACATACTGCCTCCATCCCATAAGTAAGTGAGAATGGAGTTTGCCCAGTAGGCGTGCAGATGGAGGTGCGGTAGGCCCACAGAGCCTCGACTAGTCTTTCTGGCCAATCAGCAAATTTATTAGACTCACAAGTTTTTTTTAGGATTTTCAAAAGCATTTTGTTTGTGGCTTCGGCCTGGCCGTTGCCTTGTGGATAGTACGGAGACGAATGATGCAATGAAATGCTAAATTTCTTACACAAATCCTGAAGCTCTTGGGATATGAACTGGGGTCTGTTGTTGGTGACGAGGTTGCTTGGCACTCCGAACCGCGCAATGATATTCTTCATGATGAATCTACACACGGTTGAACCTTTGATTTCTACAAATACTTCTGCTTCGGCCCACTTGGTGAAGTACTCGGTAGCTGTGAGGATGAAAGATTTTTGTTTTATCTGAGCATTAGGATCACCAAGAGGCCCGATGATATCAAAGGCCCACATGGAGAATGGCTAAGGGGAAGATAGTGGATGTAAAGAGGAGGATGGAGCATGGATTTTGTCGGCATGGATCTGACATTGATACATCTACGAACGTAGATGGCACAGTCTTCTCTATGGTCGGCCAGTAGTAGCCTTGCCTAAGGATTTTCTTAGCCAACATTTGGCTATTCACATGCCCTCCGCATTCGCTGGAGTGAGATCCTTCCACTACCTTCCAAGCTTCTTCGTCTGACAAACATCGGAGGATCATTCCATTTAGAGTGCGTCTATACAGCACTTCACCCATGAGGGTATACTTCAACGCTGCCCTGCGGATGGCTCGCCTATCTTCCGCTTCAGCTTCTTCCGGGAAGGTACCATCCCTGCAATATTGCTCAATCTCATGGTACCACGGCCTTTCTTCTTCCATCATTTCTCCTAATTCCACAAGCAATAACTCTTTCGCTTCCTTTCTCTCCGCCTTCAAAACTAGAGAGCTCCTAAGGTTAACGAACCAAGGATCTTGAGTGGAGGGAGCCTCTAATCTTTGAACGGTGATTGTCTCAGCGCTGCAGCTGAGAGGGAAGGAGAGAGAGGAGGCCAGGGATGCGAGGGCATCGGCCAGGATATTTTGAGAGCGAGGAGTATGAATGTAGATGAGTTGAAGGAATTGCTTGGCTAGGAGTGTGACCAGATCTTGATAGGGCTTGAGTTTAGGGTCACGCGTGCAGTAAGTAGAAAGGACTTGCCGAAGGACGAGTTGAGAGTCTCCTATGATCTTGAGATGACACGCGCCTAAGAGGTAGGCAACCTTAAGACCGGAAAGGAGAGCCTCATACTCGGAGATGTTGTTGGTGGCATAGAACTGGAGCTGATAGGCTAGAGGAATGGTGATCCCTTCTGGGGTGAGCAAAACAACACCTATGCCCCTTCCCCTAGAATTGAGAGCTCCATCGAAGTGGAGTGACCAGAAGGGATCATGGGAGACAAGTGATAGGTTTTCATCAGGGAATTCCTCTTGAACTGTATCACTATGAGGGAGAGGGAGGTGAGCAAGGTGCTCAGCAATGGCATACCCTTTTATGTCTTTCTGAACTACAAAGGCAATGTCGAATTGAGAGAGGAAACTTTGCCAGCGTGCCAATCTGTCGGCAAGGACTGGCTTCTCTAGAAGATACCTAATAGGATCCATTCTAGAAATCAAACTCACCTTATGGGCTAGGAAGTAGTGCTTCTATTTCTGCACCACCCAAACTAGCGCTGCACAAGTTTTCTCCATGGTGGTAAGTTTGAGCTCGGAAGGATTGAAGAGCCTAGATAGGTAGTAAACTGCCCTTTCTTTGCCGGATTCATCATGTTGAGCAAGGACAGCTCCTAGGGAGTCCTCAATAGTTGACAGATATAGGATTAGGGGTTTTCCAGGGACAGGCACCTGAAGAACAGGCGGATTCATGAGATAGCCCTTAAGCTCATCAAAGGCTTCTTGACACTTAGTGTTCCATTCAAAATGGACTCCTCCTTTCAACAGTTCGTAGAAGGGACGACACCTTTAGGAGTGCTGAGATATAAATCTCCTTATGAACTGAAGCCGACCGATTAAACCTCGAAGCTCATATATGTTCTTGGGAGGAGGCATCTCATTGATTGCCTTGGCCTTGTGTGGGTCTATTTGAATCCCCCGTTTGCTAACTATAAACCCTAGTAATTTTCCTGAAGAAACCCCAAATACGCACTTCTTCGGATTCATCTTCAGCTGATACTCTTGTGCGCGACGAAACACTCTGGCAAGTACAGAGGAGTGTTCTCTTTGGGTCCGAGACTTCACCACAATATCATCCACGTAGACCTCAACATTAATGTGTATCATGTCGTGGAAGATATCTAACATTGCTCTTTGATAAGTGGCGTCGGCATTTTTCAATCCAAACGGCATAACCACATAGCAATAAGTTCCCCAGGGGGTGGTGAAGGAAGTCTTCTCTTGATCCTCCGGGGCTAGACGGATTTGATTATAGCCTAAATATCCATCCATGAATGATAGAGTTTCGAACCCTGCAGTGTTATCAATTAAGACATCCAAATGAGGTAACAGGAAATCATCCTTTGGGCATGCCCTATTTAAGTCCTGGAAGTCTATGCAGATGCGCACCCTGCCGTCCTTCTTCATCACCGGGACAATGTTCGCCACCCACAAAGGATAGAGGACTACACGGATGAACTTGGCTTTGTGTAGTTTGTCAATTTCCTCTTTCATCTTCAGAGCAATGTGGGGGAGGAATCTCCTTAACTTCTGCTTAATGGCAACTGCCCCTAGCTTCAAGATTAGCCTATGTTCTACCAAATTGGGGTCAATGCCAGGTATGTCATCATAGGACCAGGCAAAGGAATCCTTAAATTCCCTCAACATTTCTATGAGTGTTTCTTCTACTTCAGGAGGGAGACTGGAAGCTATGGTTAAGAGCCTGGGGTCCTCTTCTGTTCCCACATTTACCTCTTTGGTGAGTTCATCTACTGCCGAGGTTGGTTTGAAGGATCGAAGTGAAGGTGTGGATAAGATCTAGAAGGGGGGATGAATAGATCTATGCCACTTTCTGCGGAAGCTTAAGCAATTTAAAAACACTTTTGAATCAGAGGCAATTTTATCAGTGAAAAACCACAGATCTGATGAGATTTGAGTGAGTTGGTAAAATAGATGTGAAACAAGTTGATTAAGTGAATATTAATCGATCCTATGCAAGCATCTAACGGATGAAATGATCAAACCACAATTAGACAAATGCACAAGGATTTTTAGGTGGTTCGGAAATCACCCAAGTGATTCCTACATCCACCCCTCACACCCCGTGAGGATTCACTAAAACAACTGGGTAACACACCCACTGGAGCCTGACAACTCCAACACTTGAGAGCTTACAACTCACACAACTTCTAGAGCAAGACTACTCTAGAACAACTGAGCAAGACTGCTCAACACAACCTTGAGTTAGACAACTCAAACTGAGCACAAAGGCTCACAACAACTGAGCACAATGCTCACATAAGACTTGCTAGACACCAACTCAAGACATAGACCTTCTAGCAACAGATCTAGTCGAAAATGAGAGCACTAATAAGAGCTATGCAGAAGCACTGCATAACTCAAAAGATATCTCAGAAGAACAAAAGTACAATGAATTGTATTAAATAACTTCGTTCTTCAAGTGTACTCCCTTGTAGAAGCTTGGATTGGGAAGAGGCTTGCAATCTTGAATTCCAAAACCGATGCTCTGCACTTTGGAGTTGTTGGATCTTCCTTGAGTTCTTCTCCAACGAAGGCTTCTACTGGATCTGCTTCCTTGGGATGCTTCAGAGGTTTCTGTAGGGATCACACTCCAATTCTCACACTTGGATTGGTGAGAATTGGTCTTCTGGAAGCACTTGGAGAGCAGAGGAGGAAGACGACCTCTTGTAGCCGCCAGGAAACTTTCAGGAGGCTCTAAGAGTTGGTGGGTCTCTCTTGATGTGATGGGGGGCCGATTAGGGCCTTTTATACCCAAAAGATTCCAAAGATGCCCTTTGGGTACAAGGGCACACGATTCTAGGTTGATACCCCATCGCCCTAGGCTGACACGTGGCAAACATCCATCTTAGGATGGAATCTTTCCGTAGTGTGTCGACCTGCCCTGGTGGTGGTGTCGACACACTGCTCAAATCTTGAAACAGGCTGTTCTGGGAGCTGATCCAGTGTCGACCTGCTCTGAGAGTGCGTCGACCTGCTATCCCCAATCTGAAAACTGCTGTTCTGGGAGCAGGATCCAGTGTCGACCTGCCCTAAGAGTGCGTCGACCTGGGTAGTGTAAATCCTGGAATCTGCAACTCGTGTCGACCTGCTTCTGGACTAGTGTCGACACAGTCTAGGCAATTCTTCAGCTTTTTGCCTTTGAGACTGATGTTGTGTCGACACCATTAAGGGGTGTGGTGTGTCGACATCTTTTGCAAAAAGTGTTTGTACCTGAAAATTAAACACATATATCATTAGTTAAATGATTTGTCATGAACATAAATGATAAATGTGATTTGAAACATGCTTTATGAACATTGACTTCAGGTATGATGTTTTGACATGTTTCATTTAAATTGCTTTTAAAAACACCTCTTGTCATCATCAAAATAGGAGGGAAATGATATGAATATACACTCAACCCAACAATCTCTCCCTTTTTGATGATGGCAACAATAAATCCATATTACAATGTGGTTTTGATGAAGTGTGATTTTGAGCAATTTTTTGTTATTCACATTTATATTTTCTTTTTGTTTAAACTTGTCAAAGACCTTTTGATATTTTTCAGTAACAGTTGATGATATATTTGTGGAATACAATGTTACTTGAAATGAGAATTTTTGTACACAGAAGTCAAGCAACTTGACAAGTATTCAAACAATCACATTCACATAAAAATTTTCATTCACATTGAAGTCACAATTGAAGATATCATTCAAGCTAAGCAGAAAAGCATTTCATTTCATTCATCAAGAGAACCATTACAATCATTCCAAAAGATTACAAAAGAACATTAACATTTCTCTTTCTTTCTTCTCCCCCTTTGACATCATCAAAAGAAAAATTACATTAAGTAGAAGATGGAGGAGGAGGAGGAAGGGGAAGTAAGATGGTCTTAATGTCAGACATTCTTTTCTCCATAAAAGTCAAACTGGACTTGATTTGGTCTTGAATGGTTGTGAGTTTGGTGTGCAAGAAGTGTTCCACTCTATCTGAATTCTCTATTAAGGTAGCTTGAATTCTTGCTAGATCAACTGCAATGGGCTGTGAGGATGAAGATGATCCAGCTGACCAATCAGGTCTTTGCATTATCTTGAATTCCTTTGTCAAATCAGATATCTGTGTGTCAATATGCTCATTGAAGTTCCTCATGCTTTCCAAATCATCCACAAAATGAGCAAAGGACAGTCTTGTGCTGGTGATCTCATGTAATGTCTGTTTGGTGTTGAAGACATCAGCTTGGGAATTTGCCAAAATTCCCTTAAGAACTGTCTCCAATTTTTGCTGGTGCTCTTTCAGCTGTAATGAGGCATCTGCCAGGGTACCAATCAGTCTGTTGAATCTTTGAGCTGCATAGTCTGAGGCAGCTTTTTGTTCTATGAATTTGGCAGATACAGTGTTCTCCAACCGTTGAATCCTCAACTCAAAAGTTTCTGACATGAATTGGATGGAGGAGTTCAAGGTTTCAAACTTATCATTCAGGAAGGAGATCAATTCTGGTGGAACAGGAGGCCCACCAGAAGATGTGGATGCTTGAAAATTGGGTGAGGAGAGAAATGGGGAAACTGAGGTGAGAGTGGGGCATGAAAGGAATGTCACCTTCAGTTGAAATTTGAGGCTGTTCCTCATTCAAAGGAGGCTGATCCTCTTGACTTTGGGGCTGGTCCCCTTCAGCTGGAGGCTGTTCCTCTTGAACTTGGGGCTGGTCCCCTTGATCTTGAGGCTGTTCCTCCTGAGCTTGGGGCTGTTCCCTTGATCATGAGGCTGTTCCTCCTGAGCTTGGGGGGCCTCAACCACAACTGGCCCTCTCCTAACTTGATTTCCCTCCAGTCTAAATCCCATAAATTTTTGAATATTCTTGAAGGTGTAGATGTTGGGCTTAGGAATAGATTGGGATTTTTCATTCTCCAAGGGCACACCAAAATGCTGGAAGACTGAGGTCAGATGTGCAGCATATGGTAGAGATCTTTTGTGGTCCTTCCTTGTTGTTTCAGATATGATTTGATACATAATGACATGAAGATTGATTTTGATATCTTTGACCATGCAATACAGAACAAACCTCTGAATATCTGTCAACCTGTCCCTTTCACCACCTTGAGGAGTGATAATGGTGGTCAATATGTGGTGGAGGACTCTAACACAGGGGGAAAGGTATTTGTGTTGAATCTGGTAACATGGGTTTGTTTGGGATCAGATGCATCAGAAGGTAGGCCTGTCAAGATAGAATAGGCTTCATGAAGATCAAATTCAAATTGATGATAATCTGCCCCTTCATCTGGTACTTTGAAAATAGAGGCAGCTATATCAGTCGGCATATCAATTGCTATTCCCTTAACCTTTGATTCATACCCTTCATCTGTGCATGTCAGGTTCTTGTAGAATTCCCTAACAAGTCTTGGATAACTAATTTGAAACTCAGAAATGAATATCAACCAAGACTAAAAAGAGAAATAGGTCTGAATTTCTGGAAATGAGTCTGCTAGCTGAATGTCTGATAAGTCCACTATCCTGGGTTTTAGAATGAGCTTGGCTTCACTGGTGGTGTCTTGAGACTTGGAAGACTCTAAAGATGATGATGATGAATCTGAAGAGTCTCCAGAAGGGGAGCCCGGATTCTTTGTTCTAGAAACCCTACCTCTGCCTGAAGAAGATGGTCTACCTCTTTTGGCTGCTCTTTGAGGTGCTGAAGAGGATCCTGGTTGCTCGGCAGGATCATTCCTTCTTTAGATCTCTTTCGGATTGGGCAACGGCAACGTCTGCCGAAATCGGCCTTGAAGAGGCCCTGGACCTTGCGCCACGGCGGGGACCCAACTTCTGACCATGGTGCAAGGAAGGAGTGGAATTTGTAGGGATGGAAGAGTGGAGAGGTGATGGAAAGAAGGATGAGATTTAGAGAGAATGGTGAAGATTTCTTGCCGGAAATGATGAGAATGTGGGTCGGGTCGACCTGATGCCTAAAAGGGGTGCAGTGGTGCACTGCCTTGCAGGAACAAAAAAGGGCTTATCATGAACCCGAACGGTTTAAAAGGTTCTGGCAAGAGGGCAGTGTCGACACAGGAAGAAGGTAGTGTCGACCTGACCTAGGAAGTGTGTCGACACGAGAGAGGATGGTGTCGACCTGGCCTTTGAAGAAATTTGAATTTTTGTGAGAGGAAAATTTGAGAAATTTTGGGACATCTTTAGAATGATAAACAATGAGGGGAATTATCATTTCAAGGTTTTAAGAGGCTTAAAAATTCATTTGTTATTTTTTGCAAAAATTCATCACAATTCAAGTTTTCAAACAATTTCCAACAGGATATTAGCATTCCAAGACTTGAATCAACAAAATGAGAAATTGAGGGATATAATATATCTAACAATCAACTATAAACTACCATATTTCTCAACTTAAAGAATTAAAGATGTCATCTAGACTAAATACAATTATGTTGAAAATAAAACACAATCTCAAAGAACAACTGGATGGGGAATGAAGATGATTCTTTCTAGACACATCTCCAATAATGTTCACATTTTGTTCTTTTAACAAACTATCAAATGATATAAATCTCTTTCACTCAAGTACTAGTGCTTTTTACACACCATAGTCCCTGGATACTTAAGATTTAGTCATTGTCAAGTCTCAAAGGGGTAAATGATGGCCTTTTGACATGAAAATATACGTTTTGTAGACGCCAATATTCCAGTTACTCAGTCATCATCAAAAAACATAGCACATTTTGCTGTTGTTTTGAATTTATTTTTATTTTGATCCCCCTTTGAACAGAGTTAGCAATAGTGCCTCATGACATACATGGCACTTCATTCATTGTGAAGGTGTGCAGTTTCTCAGCACAAGTGCCATTGCTCTGTTGGATTTTAAAATTTTTGGAGAGTTTGTGAGATAGAAATCAAATACATCCAATCATCAGTTGCAAACAAGGAATGTTTTAAATTCAAGGCACAAGTTGATGTTTAGTCTAGGAAGAGATCTGAATTTCTGTGGGTTGAGAGATATAGTTGAAAGTTGATTAGTAAAAATATAATAGATCACTCAAGGGTTCATTTTGAGACTCTAGACTTCTAAATGATGACATCATGCAAGGAATTGATGAGATTCAAGAAAAGTTGAATTTTGCAAAGTCATGACTTGTGAATTTTCTAGCTCCCCCTGAGATGATGATTTCAATCATTTTCATCAAAATAAAGATATGTAATTTTGGAAATCAGAAAAGTTTTCTTCTTGGACAACAAAGACCCCCCTCAACAATTGCATATCCATTTCTTGGTACTTGGCGGAGTCATATACTCACGCATAATGAAAGGTTTCCAGACAAGCCTAACTTGTCCTTCTCCAAACACTATTTGATATACCAAGAAATTTCAATACAATAAGAGTTGAAGAAATCATTATCAAAAAGAAATGGAAGTGAAAATAAGCAAGATTTTGAAATCAAAAAAAGTATCCTCTTTGAACAATAAAACTCCCCTCAACAATTGCATATCAATTTCTTAGTACTTGGCGGAGACATATACTCTCGCATAGTGAAAGTGTCCAGACAAGCATAACTTGTCCTTCTCCAAATCACCATTTGATATACCAAGAAATTTCAACACAATAAGAGTTGGAGAATTTATTGTAAAAAGGGAATAGAATTGAAAGTGAGAGAGATATGAACAATGTAACTCAAGGAAGCAAAGAATTATGAGATGCAAAGAACTCCCCTTAGACAATGCATAACACTCAACCCAAACCTTGAGAGAGATCAGAAGGTGGACATTTACAAAGACCAAGTTCTCTCCTTAAAGATGAAATCTGTTTTCAGGAAGGGGTTTAGTGAATATGTCTGCAATTTGTTTTTCAGTTTCAATGAAGTGGAGTTCAAAGGATTTCTTGGCAACCTCATCTCTCAAGAAATGATGCCTAATTTCAATGTGTTTTGTTCTGGAGTGCTGAATGGGGTTTTTAGACAAATTTATGGCACTAGTGTTATCACATAGGATGGGTACACACTAAATCTTGGTTGTAATCAAGAAGTTGATGTTTCACCCAGAGAATCTGAGTTCCACATCTACCTGCTGCAACATATTCAGCTTCTGCAGTTGACAGAGCAACTGAATGTTGCTTCTTAGAAGCCCAAGAGATAAGGCACCCACCTAGAAATAGACACAAGCCACTTGTGCTTTTTCTATCTAATTTACACCAGCATAATCAGCATCACAATAGGCAAACAGATCTAACTTGCAACCAGCAGGATACCAAATACCTAAGTCACATGTTCCAACAAGATATTGAAGATTCGTTTAACAGCAAGCATGTGACTTTCTTTAGGATTAGATTGGAATCTAGCACATAAACACACAAAAACTAATATCAGGTCTAGAAGTTGTAAGATAGAGAGCAGAGAGCCAATCATACCTCTGTAGGTCTTTGGATCTACTGACTTACCAGATGGATCTTCTTCTAGTTTAGCATTAATTGCATTGGTGTGCTTGAGTGCTTGAGGTTCTGAAAGTCAAACCTTTTAATAGCTCCTTGACATATTTGGTTTGACTGATGAAGATTCCTTCATGTGTTTGGTTAACCTGCAATCCCAAAAAGAATGTTAAATCTCCCATTAAGCTCATTTCAAATTCATTCTTCATTTGATTTGAAAATTCAGTGCAAAGGCCTTTATTGGTTGATCCAAATATTATGTCATCAACATAAATTTGGACTACAATTATTTGATTTTTAACTATTTTTGTGAACAATGTTTGATCAACATTACCTCTAGAATATCCTTTTTCAAGTAAAAAGGAACTCAACCGGTCATACCAAGCTCTTGGAGCTTGCTTAAGACCATAGAGAGCCTTATTAAGCTTGAAAACATGGTTAGGATATTTTCATTTTCATATCCAGGAGGTGTTCAACAAAAACATTTTCCTTTATATATCCATTTAAGAATGCACTTTTGACATCCATTTGATAGACTTTGAATTTCATGGAGGATGCAAAAGCAAGGAAAATTCTGACAGCTTCTAGTCTAGCTACAGGGGCATATGATTCTTCAAAGTCAATTCCAAATTCTTGGTTATACCCCTTTGCAACTAGCCTAGCTTTGTTTCTTATTACTTGACCAGTTTCATTTAACTTATTTCTGAAAACCATCTAGTACCAATCACTGCTTGGTCACTAGGTCTAGGTACTAATTCCCATACTTGATTTCTTTCGAATTGATGAAGCTCATCATGCATGGCATTAATCCAATCAGAACTGGATAAGGCTTCATCAATTGACTTGGGTTCAATTTGGGAAATTAGAGCTAGTGGGTCTTCTTCAATATTTTGCAAGAAGGATGATCTGGTCCTTACTCTATCATTTAAATTGCCAACTACACTGTCTAATGGGTGATCTCTCAGATATCGAGGTTCAGAAATTACCTGTTGAGAAGTACCCACTTCTGGAGCAATGTTACCTGACCCACTTGAAGATGGTGAGTTGTTGTTCAGGTTCTCTTCATTATTGACAAGCTCCTCAACAGTTGGTGAAGAATCCACAATGAGGTCATCCTCTTCATTGTCTTGTCTTTCCCTGCAAGATTTAGAATCATTAGTGGAAAAGAATTTTCATCAAAAATAACATGTGGAGATTCTTCAACAGTTTTGGTTTTTAGAATGTACACTTTGAAAGCCCTTGACACTTCAGAATAGCCAAGGAAGATAGCTTCCTGACTCTTAGCATCAAACTTGTCAAGGTTTTCTTTGTTATTATTGTGTACAAAGCATTTGCACCCAAAAGTTTTGAAATAAGAAACAGTTGGCTTTTTGTTTTTCAACAATTCATAGGGGTTTTTCTGATCTTTGGTCTGATCAAAGCTCTATTTAGGATATGATTGGCTGTGTTAACAGCTTCAGCCCAGAAGGATTTGGGCAGATTACTTCCTAAGAGCATGGATCTAGCCATTTCCACAAGAGTTCTATTCTTTCTTTCCACAACTCATTTTGTTCTGGAGTTCTAGGTGAAGAAAACTTGTGAAATATTTGAAATTCAGCACATAGATCAGAAAAGGATGTGTTATCAAATTCACCCCCATGATCAGTTAAAATGTTTTTGATTTTATATGGATAAGTTGTTAAGATAGTGGTACAGAAATTCCTGAATTCAAGGCAAGTATCACTTTTGTGGGATAGAAAGATAACCCAAGTAAATCTAGTAAAGTCATCAATGATTACAAACCATATCTCTTGCCACTTAAGCTTAGAACTCTTGTTGGCCCAAAAAGGTCCATGTGAAGAAGTTCTAGTGGCCTAGATGTAAGTACCTCATTGAAGGTTTTAAAAGATTTCCTAGTTTGTTTTCCTTTAGCACATCCCCAAACTTGATCTTCAACATTAGAAAAAGATTCAGGAAGACCCTTAACCAAGTTCAGTCTTAACAACTTATTCAATGTTCTGAAACTTGCATGGCCAAGTCTTTTGTGCCAAGTCCATGCAATTTCATCTTTATTTGCAACAAAGCAAAGATTTTCAGAAAAGTTTTTATTAAGGTTGATCATGTAGACATTGTTTTCTCTTTTTCAAAGAATTTGATTTTATCAGTTGATGAATCAATTATCTTACAAAAATCAGATTCAAACACAACTTTGTGACCTTTGTCACATAGTTGGCTGATACTGAGCAAATTATAATCAAGACCATCAACTAATAAAACATTATCTACTGAGTTTGAAGAAGTTTGACCAACCTTTCCAGATCCAATGATCTTTCCTTTATTTTTACCTCCAAATGTAACTGACCCTCCTCCTTTTCAAGCAGGAATGAGAATTTGGCTCTGTCTCCCGTCATGTGTCGTGAACACCCACTGTCAAGAAACCATACATTGGTGTGGGTGCACGACCTTCCTGCAAAAAGATCAGTGGAGAGAAGATTTTGGTACCCAAACAGAGTTGGGACCATCAGAATGTTTGAACATTGTCAGTAATCTTTTCTCACCCAAATTTGACCTGTTTTTGATTTTTGTTTTGTTACATTGGTGTTTTCTTTTTTCTGTTTGTTCTTTCTTTTAGGAATGAAAGCACCAAGATTTTTGTTTTTGGTAGGAGGGGAGTTTTTCATTTGAAAATTGGAGTTCAGATGAGGAGGTGGAATCAGGGATTTTGTTGGTACATCAAGAAATTTGGATAAAGGAATTGAGGATGATACCAACATGGTTTTCATACCATTGGCTCCAAGGATTGGTCCAATCATCTTGAAATGTTGTCTTGGAGGTCCAAGGTTTTTCATGAATTATTTCTTTTGACTTTTTCTTATTTTTATTTGAATTTTTGGTTGAGTTGTTTGCAACTTTTGATGTTGAGCAGGTCGACCTCTCCTGTACTGGTGTCGACATGGCAGCCACAGAAGCCTTGTTCTTGTGGACTGGTGTCGACCTGTCAGGGGACTGTGTCGACCTGATGGTCTTCTTTTTTTTTGAGTTTTTGCTTTTTTGTGTTTTGTTTAAGGTTTTGTTTGCTGTTTGTTGAATTTCTGTGTTCTCAAGATTAGGACCCTTGACAAATTTAATTAGTGGTGCTTTGCCCTTTTTCTCACCAGATTTGTCTTTCATGGGTTTCTTTTTGTGAATCCTAATCCATGAGAGGTGGTTGTCATGGGGTTCCTAGCAGTGCCTCTAAGTTATCTTACCTTTTGTGAAGGTTTGGATAACTTCATCCCTTTCTTTTAGCTGGTTTTTAAGAGTTTCAATTTCTTCAATCTTCTGTTGTTTTTCTTGTTTTTCAATTTCCAGCTTTTCAGTTAAGTTTTTGAATTCTTGGAGGCCTTTTGAGAGGCAAGTTTTAGTTCATCAATAAGGTTCATGAGATTTTCTTTTTCTTCATTAATTCTGTTATCAGTTTCTAGTTCACAAGTTCTGTTGTTTGAAGATTGGTTATTATAAAGATTTTCAATTTTCTTTTTGATGTGTTTGTTTTCTTTTCTCAATTCAGAATATTTTTCAACTAATTCTGCATACACATCCTGCCAATCTTCAACAGTAAAGTCTTCAAAAGAAGTATTTACCTTTCTTCAGAATGTTGGCCATGAAGCAAACCTCCTCACTTTCAGAGCTTGAGGATTTCTTCTCTTCTTCTTCCTCACTTGAGTCTTCATCAGACCAAGTGGCTACCATGGCCTTTGGCTTCTTAAATTTCTGAACTTCTTGTGCTTTTCCTTCTTGTTCTCAGGACACTCTCCCTTCATGTGTCCTGGTTTGTTGCACCTGTAACAGACAATATTTTCGTCAGATTTGTGATTCTTGTTGAAATTAGAAGAGGAAGTGTTTTTCTTACCTGAGAAAAACTTCTTTTTCCCAGACATTTTTTTTTCTGTATTTCAAGAATTTTCTGAATTGCCTGGTCATGAGGGCAATTTCATCCTCATTTGACTCAGACTCCTCAGAACTTGTTTTCCTGACTTTTATCTTTATTGCTTGAAGAGGCCTTAAGTGCCATAGGCTTGGTCTTAATTATGTGTTCTTCATTTTTTTAAGTTGATTTCATATGTCATTAAGGATCCAATCAATTCATCCAAAGAGATTTTGGACAAATTTTGAATCTTCAATGACAGTGGCCTTTGTATGCCAAATTGAAGAAAGTGAACGTAAGATTTTTCTTACCAAGTCTGCATCTGTATATTCCTTACCCAAGGCCTTTAATCCATTCACAATCACCATGAACCTGGCAAACATTTCAGAAATATTTTCGTTAGACTTCATCATGAAAAGTTCATATTCTGAAACTAGAATATTTGCCTTAGTCTCCTTTACTTGTGATGTTCCCTCATAGAGTAATTCGAGTTTATCCCACATCTCTTTGGCAGATTTGCACATTGAGATTCTCGAATACTCCTTGGGATGGACAGCACATTGAATCATGTTCATGGCACTATAATTCAATGTAGCTTTCCTTATTTGTTCCCTAGTCCAGGTGTCTTCTTCTCCCTGGTTTTCATAGGGACCCACTTCCACTACTTTCCAGATCTCATAGTTCTGGGCCCTTAAAAATACTTGCATTCTGTTTTCCAATAAGAATAGTCCGTCCCATTAAAGAATGGTGGCCTATTTATGGAATGACCCTCAGCTATGAAACCTTTGGAATCCATGACTCTAAAGCAGAAAGAAAATGCTTAGCAAACAAACAGGCAAACACTCAAACACACAACACTCAGAAACAAAAACTGCTCAGATCAAATCAGATCAAAGTAAACACTCTCTGATACCAATTGAAGGATCGAAGTGAAGGTGTGGATAAGATCTAGAAGGGGGGGATGAATAGATCTATGCCACTTTCTGCGGAAGCTTAAGCAATTTAAAAACACTTTTGAATCAGAGGCAATTTTATCAGTGAAAAACCACAGATCTGATGAGATTTGAGTGAGTTGGTAAAATAGATGTGAAACAAGTTGATTAAGTGAATATTAACCGATCCTATGCAAGCATCTAACGGATGAAATGATCAAACCACAATTAGACAAATGCACAAGGATTTTTAGGTGGTTCGGAAATCACCCAAGTGATTCCTACATCCACCCCTCACACCCCGTGAGGATTCACTAAAACAACTGGGTAACACACCCACTGGAGCCTGACAACTCCAACACTTGAGAGCTTACAACTCACACAACTTCTAGAGCAAGACTACTCTAGAACAACTGAGCAAGACTGCTCAACACAACCTTGAGTTAGACAACTCAAACTGAGCACAACGGCTCACAACAACCTAAGCACAATGCTCACATAAGACTTGCTAGACACCAACTCAAGACATAGACCTTCTAGCAACAGATCTAGTCGAAAATGAGAGCACTAATGAGAGCTATGCAGAAGCACTTGCATAATCTCAAAAGATATCTCAGAAGAACAGAAGTACAATGAATTGTATTAAATAACTTCGTTCTTCAAGTGTACTTCCTTGTAGAAGCTTGGATTGGGAAGAGGCTTGCAATCTTGAAGTCCAAAACCGATGCTCTGCACTTTGGAATTGTTGGATCTTCCTTGAGTTCTTCTCCAACGAAGGCTTCTACTGGATCTGCTTCCTTGGGATGCTTCAGAGGTTTCTGCAGGGATCACACTCCAATTCTCACACTTGGATTGGTGAGAATTGGTCTTCTGGAAGCACTTGGAGAGCAGAGGAGGGAGACGACCTCTTGTAGCCGCCAGGAAACTTTCAGGAGGCTCTAAGAGTTGGTTGGGTCTCTTGATGTGATGGGGGGCCGATTAGGGACCTTTTATACCCAAAAGATTCCAAAGATACCCTTTGGGTACAAGGGCACACGATTCTAGGTTGATACCCCATCGCCCTAGGCTGACACGTGGCAAACATCCATCTTAGGATGGAATTTCCGTAGTGTGTCGACCTGCCCTAGGTGGTGGTGTCGACACACTGCTCAATCTTGAAACAGGCTGTTCTGGGAGCTGATCCAGTGTCGACCTGCTCTGAGGTGCGTCGACCTGCTATCCCCAATCTGAAAACTGCTGTTTTGGGAGCAGGATCCAGTGTCGACCTGCCCTGAGAGTGCGTCGACCTGGGTAGTGTAAATCCTGGAATCTGCAACTCGTGTCGACCTGCTTCTGGACTAGTGTCGACACAGTCTAGGCAATTCTTCAGCTTTTTGCCTTTGAGACTGAGGTGTTGTGTCGACACCATTGAGGGGTGTGTCGACACTTCTTTTGCAAAAAGTGTTTGTACCTGAAAATTAAACACATATATCATTAGTTAAATGATTTGTCATGAACATAAATGATAAATGTGATTTGAAACATGCTTTATGAACATTGACTTCAGGTATGATGTTTTGACATGTTTCATTTAAATTGCTTTTAAAAACACCTCTTGTCATCATCAAAATAGGAGGGAAATGATATGAATATACACTCAACCCAATAGGTTCATCAAATCTCCTCATACCGCTAGCATACATTTTGGCAGCATCTTCTATCTCGCAATCATTTTCGTCCGAGGTCTTCTTCGGCTAAAATCTCATACACTCTGAAACCATCGTCTACCCCTTCCTCTTTGCGTAGATCCTCTAAGTTCAGAACTACAGCTTTTTGGACGAACTCTTCGACAGCTAGAAGAGCGCCACACCTTTGCACTAGGTCCAACAAATACCTATGGGGTATGCCACTACCCTTCTTCTTCCTACATGGGGACGGGGACTTGCTAGATCCTACCCCTGAACCTAGACCAGATTTGATATTTACAAAAGGCTCTGGAGGAGTGTTTGGATGTTTATTGGAAAGGAAAGGAAAGGGTGCGGTAGGGCCGCAAAGGTCCTCCGATGGGATTGGAGGGGGCAGGCCACCCGAGCTCAGGGTGCCGGCAGGAGAATTGGGGTGCAGGGGAACAAAAGGCCCCTCACCCAGATCGCCCAAAATGACCATGTCGGTCAATCAGGCGAAGGCACGGCTTGAACAGAAGGAGAAGAAGGGCGGGGATCACCACCCAGGAAGCAGGGGAGTGATGGGGATCATCGTCAGCGAGAGAGAAGGAGTGCAGGGGTGACGGGGATCGCCGTCGGAGCAGAGGGAAAGCGTGAGGATGACGGGGATCGCCGTCGAGAGTGAGAGCCAGAAGGCAGAAGGCAGAAAGTAGGAAGGAGGAGTCAAAAAAGAAAAGGGAGGACGGGGATCGCCGTCTGATGAAAGGAGAAGGGGGAAAACGGGGATCGCCATCTGAAGAAAAGGGAAAAGAGAAGACGGAGATCGCCGTCCGAAGAAATGGAGAAAAGACAAATGGGGAACACACATTTTTTTGGATTTTGGATTTTTTTTTATGAAAAAGAACTACCTTACATTAGAAGGTTTCAAAAAAAGGACAGGACCGAACCATTAAGGAAGATGGTGAAGAAGGGTGAAGTGCGGATTAACGCTTCAAGAACGTCGGGGGAGAGTTGGAGGATGAGGGGTGGAGATGAGGGAATAAACTCAAAATTATAGACAAGAATGGATGAAATGAAGTGACTGGGAGGCCGGGAAAATCCTGGCCAGAGTTCCTTAGTTAGAACAGCTGAACTTACTATCTTAATTTCCTCACCAAATCCAAGCAACTGTCGCTTGATGGTGGCTGCTGATGCTGATGGTGGTACTGCCTGAGACTGCAATGTGTTATCTTCGCTGAATAAGCGATTGACCGCTGAGATGAGATCCTCCAATTCTGGTTCCTCTGTCTTAGCTTCAGGTTCACTGAACAACAAACTAACTGCTGAAATCAAATCTTCAAGATTTGGTGCTTCTGCATTTGCCCCGGCCCTCTTCTTCTTGTTGGTCGCTGAGCTTCCAAAGCTTGATATGCCGACCTTGGTGCTGCTTCCACTGTAATGTTATATCCAGGCTGCACCGGCCCTCTGACAAAATGATCATACAATGTCCAGGTGAGGGGGCCATGGTCTGACTGTGAAGAAGATGAGAATGCAGCCCATTCTGAGTATCCTAAACCATGTTTTGTGAATTTCTTTGTGCTAGCCACTGTCTTGATCCTCCCTTGGAGGTGAGTACCTAAACCTTTTCCTGACTGATAGCTGAGTCTGAACATGATATCCCATCCTTTTGCATTTATGGACATATGCTTTCTGACGGCTGCCACTGATGGGGACCCAATCGGTCGATTAGAAGAGAAAGTATAAGCCCATGGGTTGTTCACATCAAGCACCGAGATAATGAGCTTATTGGACGGCCAGACTGATGGCCATACCCTCTCAACAGCTTCTACTATGTGGGTTGTGGTTACGCTCTTAACTTTGACTATCCGTCCTTGATAGGGGAATTTCAAACATTGATGTGCCGTGGAAGGTACCGCCCCTATTGATTCGATCCACGGGCGTCCCAAGATGGCCTTGTAAGTATGATCGATGTTCAGCACATAAAATTCAACTGTCATGACTAGCGGTCCCAATTCCGCTTGTAAGGTGACTACCCCATGGCAAGCCCGCCGGGAATTGTCATAGGCAGCTATGGTGGTGGGAGTAGGCTGCAGTTGACGTTCTAAGATGTTGCAAGCTCTTAGGGTTCTTAGTGGACATACATTGATAGAGGCTCCTGTATCCACTAACGCCGCATCAATGGCCACTTTATTAATTGTGAGCGTCACACATAAGGGCATTTTCCTGGCTTCAGGAGCAGCTAATTCGCCATCAGAAAAGGTTATCGTGGTCCCCTGTTCACAATGGAAAGCATAGAAGGCAGGTTATCGGGGTTCAAGTCTTCACTGACCATGACCCTTTGCAGGAAGGCCCTTAGGGCATCTTGATGAGTCTGCGACCTTTTGATTAGCTCCAATATGGAAATTTTAGCAGGGGTCTGATCTAGGTGCTTCAGAATGTCATATTGGGTCCCCGGGGCCGGATCTATGTCTTCCATCTCTTGCTGTTGCTGGGTAGTGGACTGCTGTGCTGGTTGACCTGGCATAGGCGCGGATGCATTAGGGTACATCTGGTGGAACATCCGCCCGCTCCGCAAGGCAAGGTTATGGTGGAGTGGAGAAGGTGAGGTGTCAAGGATATAGGGATTGGCTAGCAATGGTGCTAGCGAAGGGGATAAAGGGACGTTGGTGAATGAAGGGATAACGGGTGATATGACGGGGGAATCATAAAGCGGCGAGGTGAAGGCGGCAACAGTAGGTGTGAAGAAGGGAGGTATAGTGGATGTGGGTGTGGGGGTAGCGGGTGTGTTGTGGGAAATGACCAGAAGCTTGCCCACTTCGTGCTCATCATCGAAGGCCCACTGAGCTTCTGGTGGTGGGTGATGGATGACTGGGTTAACATGCGCGGGTGGAGGAGGTGGTGGAGCAGGTTGGGGATTTGGAGCTGCAGGATGTTGTGGCATGGGGTTGCGGATTATGCCAAGATTGTTCGCCGGCTGCTGCGGCTGCTGTTGTTGTTGCTATTGCTGGTACTGTTGCGGGAAGGGCTCGAACTATTGTTGTTGTTGTTGTTGTGGCTGTTGTTGCCTTTATTGTTGCTGTTGTTGCCTCTGACCTTGTTGGTCCCTTAGAGTCTGGATCAACCTTCTCATCTCTGCCCAATCGATTTGGTTCTGCTCATGAAGATCATATATTATATCTCGAAACTGGAAGCAATCTGACACATTGTGGCCTGGATGGCGATGGTAAATGCAATACTTTGTTTGGTCTGCTGCCATATTCCAGTTTGGCTTCTCAGGAGGGAGTCTAAGGGCATTGAGGGACATGAGGGCTGCAAAGACATCAGACAAAGATTCGGGTAGAGGAGGATATTGGGCTCGCTTGGGTCCATTGGGCTTTCTAGGGGCAAAGCCATTTTGAGGTGGAGGGACCTGAGAGTACTGGCGCTGATCTTGAGGAGGGTTCTGACCTTGAGGAGATTGCTGCTTGTTGTTGTTCCATGGCTGCTGAGGTTGCTGGGTATACGGAGGTCTGCTTATCGGGCCTTGGGGGTTGCTCACTGCACCCACCTGCTCGTTGGTTTGGATCCCTTCAGTAACTGGGCCTTGAGGCTTCTTGGCATAGCGGACTTTAGGGGTCTCAAACATAGAGTGTATAGGTGAGTCTTTGAGCTGAGTTTGAATGAAACGGGCTCGGCTATAAAGCTGGTGCATGGTAGAAATGTCATTCATAGCCAATATGGCCCGATAGGTTGGGGTTGCATTGGAGATTAACAATTTGACTTTCTCCTCTTCTGGCATAGGGCAACGGACCTTGGCATCCAATGAGTGCCACTGGTCGGCATAGGTCGAGAACTCTTCCTCAGGTTTCATCTTCTCAGCTACCAGATCAACAAAGGAGTATTCGGGTCCAACCCGATCTTGAAACTGCTGCAAGAAACTCTCTTGAACAATCTGGAAGTCCTCGGCCTCTTCAGGTGGTAGGGAATAAAACCATTCTAAGGCCGGACCATGTAAGGATTTTCTGAACAAGTACACCATGAGGTGGCGGTCGTACTTGTGCAGCGCGGACTCATAAGCAAGACCGCCGGCTGAGCTGAGTTACGAGCAGAGGGAGACAAGGGTTGTTTTCCCTTGGTGGCAGCAATGAACTCTCGGACTTGATCCAGAGTTAGATGAGGAAGCAGCTGACTAAATTGGGAATGGGGGTCATCTTCCCTTGGAGGAGAAGGAGGAGGGGAATGACCCCCAATGACAAGAGGAGCCTGAACATGCCCTGGGGGTATGGCCGTTGAGGGTTGGGCCACATCCTCGAGGAGTCAAAGAGACAAGGCATCGTCTGCAAGGATATGGAACTGTTCCATGTCGAACAAAGGGTTATGATAGTGTATAAGGAAAGGAGGGGAATGACTTGATCTCCCTAGGCAATGACACATGCACCCCCTAAATAACAAGGGGGTGATACTGACAACACCTAGACTCTAGCACAAATCAAGAAAGACTGAGAGGAGGAGGGATGAACCGAAGCACCCAAGTTATCATGATTAATGTGCAAATTTGTTAAAGTTCGCACTTGACCTTTAGATGAATTGATTAAGGGTGTGTTACTCGGTTAGGTGGATCCGAACAGGTATGAACTCAAGTCCTTCGGTGTCACTAAGGGTGGTATACTCACACGTAGGATGGCTCGAGCTAAGGGTGCAATGGGTACAACCAGCCCGGTGAACCGCAACGTGCGTACGGTCACGGGGTCTTACGGAGGTCCTCGGAAGGTGGGCCCGAGTCAGCCTACGAGTACTCGTAGGTGAGAGGGCTCACTCATCCAAGGGGGAACCTGACTAATGGGATGAAAAGTGTATGCAAAAGGGCCTAAATGCCCGAAATGTATGCAAGAGTAGTAAATAAAGGGCAAACAGAGTGACAAAATAGCTCTCGGGTAGAGTCGCGGCGGCCGTGTACACCGCAACCTTATCGCGACAGGGCAGACTGCCGCGATAGGAACAGACACCCGAGAGAGCAGTAAGTCACACACACAGGCTCAAACAAACTACCCGAACAAATGATAATGGTATATAAATCACCAAAATAATACAAAATGGATCATGGAGCACTCAGAAACCGATCCAGGGATGAAAACAGTAACATACAAAGCGTACCTGTAGATGTGATGCTTAACTTCGACGCGAGCCTGTCGCGCCCCCGCGCACTGCCGCGACCAGATCCGAAAACTTACAAGGGAAAATAAACGGGAAACCCGAATCCTAACAGGATTTTAATAACCAGAAGCACGACAACAGATGGCAGATATACATGGAACATACGTGCATGGACTCGTAGAAACGAGTAAAGCAGATAGGGGAAAGATTGAACTAACCTGCTATCACGTCCTCTTCGGGCGACGCGATCCTATCGCGTCACCACGATACGCCGCGACACGAACCGAGAGACAAAAAAAAATGCAGGAAACAATGGAACAACAGACTAAAAGGGCCCTAAAAGACAAACAAGGAAGGGAACATAGCAAGCAGACAAACTCAATCCACGAGGGTAGCATTGAAAGTCCCACCGTGATCTCCAAAAGGTGTAATCACAGGGATTGTACCCCCCCCCCTAACACAAACATGAGTATCAAATGTGATAGCATGGAAAATAGGATGTGATCGCCACCTAGAGCATTGCCAAATGAAGAGAATAAAGAGGGCTAACTACTCCAGGAAAAGGGGGAAGAGAACGGAGGAATACCTGATATCGCGGTCGTTATGACGGACGCGGGAAGCCTGATAACACGTCCGCTATGAGGGACGCATCTCTTGTCACGTCGCCTTCCTCCGTCGCATTCTCTTCTTGTGCGGGAGATGGTGAGTAGGACCTCCTTCCCGTCCTCTGGCCGGCCAGAGGATGAGAGCTCCTCGTAGAACTTCGCTTGAATGCCTGCCAATCAAAGAGAGAGACAACAAAAGCCCTATTAGAACATGATTAGTGTAGTATTTGCTCTAAAAATGGAAGGAAATGAAGCAACATGAAGGGAATGAACCTGGGGTGGTTTTAAACCCCTGGGGAAAGGAAAAAAAAACGTGGGAGGAAATGGAGTGCAATCTATCTAGGAAATAAAATAACAATGCATGAAGAAATAAAGAAAAGGAGAGAGGAGAGGGTGAGCCCCATTGGGGCGACTCCTAGCTTGATGAATGTCTCAAATGTCGTCCAAAGGCTTCAGGGAGATGTTGGAGTCGCCGTTCATGTGTTCCTTGCTCCGTTCATGAAGAAATGAATGAATTTTGTGGAACAAGATGTGAAAGGAAAATGGTGGGGATGTGTAGGCTGCGAGTCTAAGCATGGACCAGAGAGAATTTTGGCAACCCTTCGGGGTAAAAAAAAAAATGAGGTCCCCTTTTCCTTCCAGAGAGGCCTTGTTTTTCTAGATTTTTGAGAGAGAAAATCCCCTAATAATTAAAATGAGTGATCAATATCAGCCAAAATCACATGGGAGAGTCCTTGGGGTCCTCAAGAGAGTCCCTAGGGCCCAAATCTCGCCCAAGGGGTTGAGATATTCTCTAGGGATAAAGATAAACCCATGGGAGGATAAATAGGAGGTGGTTGCGGAGGCCTGCATGCGCAGCTGCTGTCGCGGCGTATCGTAGAGCCGCGATATGGAGACGCGACGAGTCGGAGCGACGCGACAGTATTGCCCACGTGCATGGATAATGCATGGGCTGTCGCGGCAGCCTAGACCGTCGCGACTCAGAGACGTGGCACCACGATGCGTCGTGACTATAAAATTAAATTTTATGTGAATTATCAGCCAACCACATCAAAGGATAAGACTTATTGATGGCCAAGGACTCTCTCAAATTGATAATGGGCGGGATTTCAAGGCAATTTAAATTGTTAATAGGCTCAAAACAAGGCTAATGATGGGCTCAAGGTGAGTGACCAATTAGGGGCCCACTAAGGTGACAAGAAATGTGGTTCAACCTATTAGCTAGAACCGGGTGTCTACAATCATGTGTAGAGAACTTGTGTAGATGTATGTTATTTTATAATTTAATATGAGCATGTGTTAAATTGGAATGTGTTTGGGAGACCTATGTGTTGTTAATCATTAAAGCTTGTACTATATGAATTATTGTAATTAGTATGATAGCATGTGTCTCATTATGGTTGGTAGTATAATGTGTATGTGATATATATAAGTTTGATGTTTAGATTACTTGCTGAGTCTTGTAAGACTCATACTTGCTTCGGCGTACAAGTGTGACAGGTTATCCAGTAGCTGAGGAGAGAACAGTGAAGATTGATACCACATGCAAGAAATAGCACTTGAGGAGATTTTATTTTTGGTAGTTGCTTTAATTTATAGTTTGAATGATGTAATTCATATGGACAATGTATGGTCAATGTAGTTCTTCTCAAGTTGTAATAATGTGGACTCTAATACTTTCTTTTACTACATAGACTGGGAATGTGTGGTGATGATGGAATGAAGTAATATATTTCTTTTAATTCCGCTGTACTTTTTTATTATTCATGGACATATCAACCTTATCGCTTAGTGTTGGGTTACTATCCCACTGTGACGATGCTTTTGTACCGATGGGGATTGGTATAATCGTACCGGTATAAAGGGGGTCGTTACAGAGATTGGTATCAGAGCATCAAGGTTGAGACTGTACATGAATAAACCATCATCTCACAATATTGCAAAGTCTTTATAGGAATTTTTCCATATGTAGAAAGTAATAATAATGAATGAAAGATAGTAAGAAAGGTAGATAGGATTAATAAGTTAGACTGTAACTAGATTGAATTGTTTTGCAGACAATGGTGAGTCAAGGAAAGCGTGAGGCTAGGGCTAGGGAGCATGAAGAGAAACGCAAGGTGAGAAACTTCATAATGAGACTTAGACCAGCAGTGAGAGCGAGACTTTTGGAATGCAATTCCCGCACTCTGGACGAGCTTCTTAGTACGGCAAGGTTTGCGGCCTCTACAGCTAGCGGGAAACCCATGTGTATGCACTGAAATAAACCCCATGGCGGGAATCAGTGTTGGGCAAAGGAAGGAAGGTGCCTCAAATGCGGCAGCAAGGACCATGGAATTAAAGAATGTCCGAGGTTGAAGAAGTTTGATCCCCGAGGTACTACAACATCGACATCAAAAGAGCCAGCAGTAGAATTTCAAGCACCAGCCAAAAAGAAGGAGGATTTCATTCTTTTTCCGGAGATGGCACCGATGATGTCACCAGAGGTACTCGAATCGATCTTCGAGGATGAAGATCTTTTTCAAGGGGGGGAGAATGTGATACCCCGAAATTTTCTCTCTTTTATATGAAGCATATGTCTTAACTTGTCGCGTGAGTAGCGTGTGTATTCAATTGTGAATATTATCATTTCTATGCTTTCTCATTAGTTCATGCATGTATATACAGGATAGTTAGGTAAGAATAGGCAATTAGTTAAATTTATGTATAAGGTGTATACCAAAAATCTGAGGCATAAAATAGTTAAGTAATATTGTGCATGTGATAAGTAAATAATGATATAGGCCATGTAGGATCATGAGAGCTATTTATGTACAAGTATAAATATAAACATGAGTGTGCATGCATTATCTAGCTATCAATGTAGGCATTATTTAATTATTAATGTATCTATGGCATTTAGTTATTTTAAACATGTTGTAAGTAACCATGGTGTATATAGGTGTATATATATTATAATCTTGTTTAAATGATACTTAATTACTTTAAGCATGTTAAATTATTTATGATGTGTAAGGTGCTTGAATGATAATGTATATGTAGAATTTGAATAATGATGAACGTATTTCATTATAAATACATGTGATGTATGTAGTCATGTAATGTTAATGTATATGTGCTTGTGTGCATGTTATTGATGTATATTATCCTTAATTATGATTAGTATAAGTTATATTTAAATAAAAATTATGGAATGAATGTACTTCATGTGGTAAGGGTATATGTGATTATTTTTATATATATTAAATTATTCTAGTGTTTTTATGCATTTATTTCGGAGTTTATCAGGGTCTTGATTGCACTGGGGAGTTGGCGGCCAAGGCCTGGACGCCATAGTGGTTGGCGTCCACATCCCTGGACGCCAACCCCAGGTAGGCGACCACCCCCTCGATGCCAACCTCAAGTTGGCGGCCAGACCCTTGACGTCAACTGTGCAGTTGACTACAACCGATGTTGACGTCAAGATCCTCCTGCGTAACGGTTCCAGATTTGTTAATGCTCGCTTTATGGCCGGTTCCAGTTTAGGAAACCCTTCCTAAACCTTGGGTAACCTACCCCAGTGCCTACCCAACCTATCCAACTTTATAAAAACCCATTTTCTGGCCGCACAAAGCCCTTTTGGTCATTGTGAAACCCTAGTTTTCCCTGTGAGAAAAACTGAACTTCCCAAGCTCTGATCCGGCGACTGGAGTATTTTCTGGGAGATCTACGATGACTGGAGCGTGGTCTAACTATCAAGGAGGCATCCCCAACCCCGAGGAACGATCTACATCGACGGGAGAACAAGATTCAAGGAGTTTCTTAGCACCCTCTTGCTCTGGCCGAGGAGGGCTTCAACGACAAAGATTTGATCTTCTAGGATTTTATTAGAGGCAAGTAACCTATGTACATCTTTCCTATACATGTCCCCTAGGTCCTATGATTTTTTACAGATTTTTCCTCGCATCCTGGACCCTCAAACTTCCCCGTACATGTGAATGTGTCTATGCATATTGCTGTCTGGAAGTTGACGGCAACATCCCTTGCCGTTAAGTTCATCAGTTGATGGCAAGAGATGTCGTAGTTAACCCAGTTGGCGGACAGGACCATGCAGTTAAGTTCGTTAGTGTTCTGAAAAATGTTGTTTAACATATATAAATGATTTCTGGGTATGTTTTCCTACTGAAATTTTTATGAGGGGTCAAGAGTGATTAGTAGGTCATGTCATGAGGTTTTCGTGAATTTTCATGATTTATGTTATTTATTAAAATTCTGGAGTTCGAATTATGACCATAAGATGAGCATGTTTAATCTGTATAATTAGGACGGTTGTGAGTTCAAGCATGGTGAATTTTCTGTAATGATATGATTATAATATAAACACATTGACACTGTCAAATTAGACTATTTTATTGGAAATCTCTGTTTTAAGAAATTTGTGAGAAATGCACCTGTAGTTTGGATTAATTGTTATAATTACATTTTCTATTCATAAAAATCCGAAAAATTGAGCATGTGTTTTTTTTACTGTCTTTAACTTATGATAAAATTTTCGTGAAGTTCTAATGACAGTAGGTATTTTCATGGTTTTAAATGTGAAAATAACCATATTGTGCATGTTAGAGTAATATAGTATAAATGGAAAGTTAGCAGCATGTTAATGCCTTATCTTGAGTGATTTATCACTGTTAAACAGCAATGTGAATTTCTGTAAATGGGAATGTGAGTATTAAGCGAAGTGAACGTAGATTTGAATGAAAGTTGTGTATAAGCATGAGTAATAATGTGATGAGAATGAGAATGTGGTAAGGTAAAATGTGTGCCAAGAGTGACACTGCTCCCATAGGGGTCTGAGAGCTGTACCATAGAAAAGTCCCTATGGAAGGCTCAACGTTATGAGATAAATCCTAAGGGCATTAGGATAAAATCCTGGAGGTGGACAAGTACCGCTGGTTAGGGTGGAGAGGGCTTCTCCGGTTCTGCGCAGTTACCTAGATTTGTCACCGCATTGCCTAGGTGATGAATACGTGAAAGTGAGTGCTAAGTGCTAAGTGATAAGCGCTAAGTGCTAAAGTGATTGTTTTCTCTACTTGGTAGTTAGGACTATGTGTCACGGCAACTTAAGAGATTAAATGTGAACATAGTGTAAAGTGATAAATGTGAATGCAAGAGTAAGTGCAATGGAAGGAGTGAAAATTAATATGTAAGGAAGAGTAAAAGATAGCAAAGGTACAAGTGTAGGTGAAAACCAATGTATCATTACATGTTTATTTATTTATGTCATTCATGTGTTACTATCATTCATGTGTTACTATCATATTTATAATATCATGTTTTGTACCATGTTAAATGTTATGTAATATAATTTAATAATCTCCATATGGCAGTATGTATGAATATGTGCATGTAAACATGTAAAGAAATGCAATGTAGAAGAACTAGTAGGTAAATTTGACAATGAATAAGATAGCGTGAGAATAAGTGTAAATCCATGTATTAAGTTTAATTCATGTCAAAACAGCAAGGTAAATGAGATTTTGTTTATGATAAACACACGAAATAATGTCTAAGTTCCATGATAGAATTGCTACTCATTTAATATGTAGTTCCATGCTTAATTTGTAGATGATTGCCATCCGATTTGAATGTGTTAAATCTTCATTCCATGTTTAATAAAGGTGATATCATGGTGAATTATTCATATTAAAAACAACAAATGAAATGTGTAAATAAATGAGAAAAGTGCATGTGCAAAATAAATAGAGATCATGTTAGGTTGTTATCTACGTTATGTATAATTGCATGTCTAATTGGTAGAGCTGTTACACAATAAGGAAAATGTTTAGACTAATATATCAGTTACATGATAGGTGTTTAAGAGTGCACATGTTCATGTCATGTATGTATTAATTGGATTATGCTTAACTACGATAGAAAGATTAGCATCATATTATGAAGTTCACTAGAAACCATGTGCAAGTGTCATGAGTATATGATAAATCTTACCTTAAAACAGCAAGTTAGTTATATGATAAAGTGATATGAATGCATGTGAAATTAACTAAATACTATGGTAAAAGTATTCGTCATCTTGTACATAACCTTGTGTTTAAATTTGATTAAATTGTACAATGATATGATAAGGATTTGAACTATGTATCATAGAATATATCATGTGTAGAGAACTTGTGTAGATGTATGTTATTTTATAATTTAATATGAGCATGTGTTTGGGAGACCTATGTGTTGTTAATCATTAAAGCTTGTACTATATGAATTATTGTAATTAGTATGATAGCATGTGTCTCATTATGGTTGGTAGTATAATGTGTATGTGATATATATAAGTTTGATGTTTAGATTACTTGCTGAGTCTTGTAAGACTCATACTTGCTTCGGCGTACAAGTGTGACAGGTTATCCAGTAGCTGAGGAGAGAACAGTGAAGATTGATACCACATGCAAGAAATAGCACTTGAGGAGATTTTATTTTTGGTAGTTGCTTTAATTTATAGTTTGAATGATGTAATTCATATGGACAATGTATGGTCAATGTAGTTCTTTTCAAGTTGTAATAATGTGGACTCTAATACTTTCTTTTACTACACAGACTGTGGAATGTGTGTGATGATGGAATGAAGTAATATATTTCTTTTAATTCCGCTGTACTTTTTTATTATTCATGGACATATCAACCGTATCGCTTAGTGTTGGGTTACTATCCCACTGTGACGATGCTCTTTGTACCGATGGGGATTGGTATAATCGTACCGGTATAAAGGGGGTCGTTACACTCATCATTGTACAAAATAAACTATGCTAAATTAATGGAAAAAACTATGGAGAAAGAGAGAATAGATAGAGACAAGAGAGAGAGAGAGAGAGAGAACAAAAGAGAGAGAAGAGAGATGAGAGGGGTGTGCACTGTAGCGCTGCGGGGTACTATAGCACTATAGTGCTATAGTACCATGCAGCGTGAAGAGGAAGACGCTGTGCGGGGGAGATGAGGCAGAAGGCGTGGGGTGCGGGCACGTGCATGCGTGGGCGTGGCGATGCTTGTGGGGTCGCAGGTAGGTGCTTCTGTGGGGGTGGTAAAGACCCAAACATGAGATTGGGGTAGTGCGCAGGTGGGCGCACGTGTTGCTGGCAGTTTGTGCTATGCGAACGTACGCGGCAGGTCGAGAAGAATAGAGGGAGAACATAAGAGAGAAGAAGAAGGGGCAATGGAGGAGAAAGATCAAGAGGGGGAGAATGGGAGAGGAAGTGGGAAGTGGTCGCGGTACTGTAGCATGCTATAGTAACTGTGTGAATAGATAACAAGAAGAAGAAAGGGAGGAAGAGAGAGGTAGAGATTGGAGGGGAGGACTGAGAGGTAGAAGAGGGGAGGAGAGAGTTTTTAAAATAGATAAAAAGAAGAAAGGAAAGAGGAGAGAGTTAAGGGGTGAGAAGAAAGAAAGTTTTTAAAATAGAAAAGTGGGAGGCAATTTTGAAATAGAGATGAAAAAGAAAGAGAGGGAATGGGAGAGGTGACGGTTTTGGGATATCCCGTAGGACTTAGGTCCATTAGTCCAATTAAAATCTTAAAACTTAGCCCATTAACTTGCAAACAATGCACATAAAATGATTTAATCAAATTATCATTTTTGTAATAAAATGGCAATGGTTAGTGTAAAATTAAGGACCATTAGATAATAAATATCATCATCATCATCAATAATGTGTAATTATCACACCCCCCCAACTTACTCATTGCTAGTCTCTTAGCAATGCACACAAGTGAATAATTAGACTAATAAGAGCGCAAGACATCATATTTCATGAGAAGAAAGTATGAATGAAAATACTAACCATAAGTGTTTCAAGTTCTAGTGGCAAGTGTCAAGAGTAAGCATGCCAATTCATGTCTTTAGACAATTCCTCAAGATACACTCACAATTTCATGGCTTTTTGTTCATTGTTTGAGTAACAATAAGAGGATGCATGGGCTTTTCACCAATTACTTAAGGATGGTATATATCAACTCTACACACCTTAAATTCGATTCTCAAATTACAAGTAGCTTTTAGTCTGCCTAATTCTCTTTTTCATGCTCCTTTTCTTTTCTTTTCAGTTACATGGTGCAGCACTTCCTTTCACTGTTTGACGCGAGCCTCAACTCTTACCTTAGGAGCAGTATGTCTGGTTACTATGATCAGGGGCATTTTCTATGTTTTTCTCTATTTCTCTCTTTATATATATATTTTTTTGTGGCAGGTGCCTTTTCCCCCACGATTGGTCTTCAATAGGAGTATAAATATCAATCAATCTACCTGAGTGTTAGGTAAAATTTTCATTATCCATCTGAATAGCTCCTATTAATATATTTTCATGTGCTGATGAAATTTCAAATGTATTCTGAAGAAGATGCTAAAACATAACTAGTTAACTCATCCCTTCAACTCACCACTTTCACAAGTACACACTATGAGTCAAGTTAGAAAAATTTTTCTTTCATGAAATATGAAGCATGAATCACAATGTTAGGAGCAAATTTTGAAATTTATTTTCAATATGACTCTCCCCCCAACTTGAATGACATTGTCCTCAATGGCATAAAAGATATAGAATATAGCCAATAGAAGTTAAGAAAGGAGAGATACAACATGACATTTTCAGTAGAACAAGCTATTTCCGAGACATTCCAAGGATAGTGAGACTCCAGCCACCTAAAACACATAAACGAAAAACAAAATCAATGAAAGTGATAGTTTCTAAACATATTGGGTTGCCTCCCAACAAGTGCAAAGTTTAATGTCTTTAGCCAGACACATGGAGGTAACAAGCTCACATAACACTCCCAATTAATTGATGCCAAAGTCTTTCTTTGTATAGCGTCACTGTCACACCCCCAAAATTCATATGTCAGAATTGCAGCAAAAATTCAAAATCTGAAATAATTTGAACTCATCATAAATCTTGACTAATACCTCAAGACGCACCAGGGTGTGACACTCAAATCAAATGAAAAGGACAGGATGAAAGGTAGGGCTGTGCAAAATATGGTCCAAATCGAAAAACCGAACCGAACCGACCGTTCGGTTCGGTTCGGTTTCATGGATCTCACGGTTTGGTTCGGTTTCAGGCTGGGAAACCGAAATGAACCGAATATATATATATATATATATATATATATATATATATATATATAATTATATAAATAATGTATTTAAATAAAAAAGCGCCGATGGCGCAGTGGCAGAAGCCTTCCATGGCCGCAGCAGGCGCGCTGGCGCGAGTTCGAAACTCGCAGGCGCCTGCAAAAGCCACCTTTTATCAGTTTTTTCCCAAACAATACCTGTATTTCGCCCAGAAAATGCCAACAAGCCTGAATTCGGTTTGAACCGAACCGAACCGGTTCGGTTCGGTTCAATAGAGAGATTCAGTTTGGTTCGGTTTCCCCAAAAATTGGGGAAACCGAACCGAACCGTTGTACACCCCTAATGAAAGGGACCGAGCCTTAACCACTTCATTAGGGCCCACAAATTAATTTATCTAAGAACAAGATTTTTCTGCAACAAGATTCACATTTAAATCTCAGAATTTGACTCATCCCATTGCAATAAAGTTTTCTACGATAATCATACAATCCTAACACATAAAACACAACATGATGAATATGTGATTCCTACATTCGTGATGCACACTTAGACAAAACATCAATTGTTTCTTTTATTCATTGCATGGTTTGTACAAACACTAATTTCCAAAGAACACTTCTCATAGATTCGACCACAGAGGTCTACAAATATGATACATGATTCCCTCACACATAAAAAATTTCAAAAATTAAAGTCCTCCAAAGTGCTTCCAAGCTCCCCAATAGTGGGTCGGCTACATGCTAAACATGCTTTAATCTTGTGAAATGTTAATAGGTTTATGAGCAAACTAGCCCGTATGATTTATATCTCATGGTGCAGGCAAAATATACTTAATTAGTATTGTAACAAACTAAATTTCAAGGATAACAGGTAAAATAATCAAGGCAAACAGGAAGCATGAAGGTAGCGGACAAGAGTTTCATACTACAGAATTCCAAGTGAATCATGCTAATTGTCAAGCCATGTGAATGATACAATAGTAAAACTATGATCCAGTCAGACATGAGACAGATGAACAAATATTGGCCATTTCAAACGAATCAAACTTATCAAGTCAAATGAATAAATCAAACATATCATATCAAATAGCACATCGTGCTTCATTCATATCATATAACAAAAGGCACTTTCCAATCTTGCATACATATGGATGCCAATGCCGAGCACCACTCAAATTTGGTTGATCTATACTAGTACGTCGGGGTGCTCCTCCCCAGGACTAGATCAAGCCCCTATTGCACAGGCATTTGGTCAGGGATAACATCCCAATAGTAGTGCCGAATTCAAATCATATAGCCATTCAGAGTCAAGAAGGACAAAAGTGTAAGATATCAAAGAGGCCAATAACATAAGCTCAGATCAAGGGACTTCAAGAGTATAAATTGGCAAGGATTCAAGCTATCATAATGGATCAAGTCATGCAAGCAAGCTCAAAGGGGTTCCCTATAAATTTCCTTTGTTTCAAATTCAAGACAAATAGATTTGAGGTGGGATTTCAATTGGATTACAGAGGAGACAGAAATCAAGATGATTAAGAGTCATTAGAATAATCTTCACCTTCTTATCACTTTTAACATGGACAAGATGCTAAGGTTGTTGTCACGTTGGTTGCTCTTCTATAGGACAGATCATGGTGGCTAGAAGGGCCAATCAAATGGACAGTCGAAATGTACAAGAAGGAACAGTCGAGGTGGCTAGAAGGGCCAATCGAAGTTGCCATAAAGGGCTAGTCATAATTACCTCAGGGGCTAGTCATAATTTGTCAGAGAGAACAGTTGAAGTTGACCGTTGAAGTGGCCAGTCGAAGTTGCCTTGAGGGCTAGTCAAAGGTGCAGATCAAGAGTGCCACAAGGCCAACCAAAGTTTGTCAAAAGAGAATAGTCGAGCTGGTCAAAAGGGCCATTCGAAGCTTAACAAGACAGAACAGTCGACGTTGTCAAGAGACTTAGACAATGATTCTAACAAGGAGGTTGATGGAACCAACATATGATCAATCTTAGAGTGTGCATGTCTAGTTTAATGGTTCTAGAAATGCATGGTGACATGGACAAATCAGATGGGTTCCTATCTGGGATGGTCAAGGGAAACTGGCCATGTTTCCTAGGAACAAAGGTCAGGTTCCCCAGGAATAGGCCGAAACAAGGTGAATCTGGTGAGGATGTGAGGTTCAAGAAATCCTAACACTCTACTGATTAGACATTTAGGCAAATCAAAGGTGTTCCACTAGGTTCTTAACATAAACATATCCAGAAATACTTTGAACAAGAACAAGCATTTTAATTTGTGCCCGAGAAAACCTACCTTTTTGGGTTGCTCTTCAGATCCAAACTCCTAAGGTTGCAGAAGAGGCCAGGAAGATCTTCTTAACCTCCAGGTCGAGGCAATGGTCCAAGGATGAAGAGCTCCAAGCTCTCCAAGCTTCAAGATCCAAACTGTAGGATCATCCCTCCAGCTCTTCAAATTCCAAGATCACTTTCGATTCTTCTTTGGCCAAGGCAGTGGGCGCAGAGGGAGAAAGGCTCCAGACAGCCTTTTGGATAGGAAGAAGGCATAAAGTTCATCCAAGAAGGGTCGTGTAGCTTATTTAAGGGGTCTTTGGTCGCATTTAGGACCCCTTTCTTTATTCCTACAAAGGGGACAAAAAGTCCAATCTGGCCATACATAGGCCATACCCAAACCATATCTTGTTATACCTAACATTGACTTGGTATCCAAGAAGGGCAGGCAGTCAAAATCTGTCATACTTTTGGCCATACCCTTGTCATACTTATCATTGTCTTTATCTGGAAAGGGACAGACCCACCATGCCTGCGCCATGCCTTTTTGACAACTCCTAAAGTGGTGTGCCTAAGGATCAGTTTTAAGCATAAACTATCCAAATCTTACCAATATTTAAGTCTCCAAGTAGTCCTGTTATGATAGAGGATAGACCTCCATCGCTTTATCTTTAAGAGCCACATCAATTGTCATATAACAAGACAATCGATAGAAGAAAACATCGATTACTGACCAACATCGATTTGGTCAGAAACATCAATTACTGAAGAAAACATTGATTACGGACCCACATCGATTACTACTTGAACATCGATTGTGGACCAACATCGATTACTAATAGAACATCGATTATTCACTTGAACATCGATTACTAAAGGAACATAAATTTGTTCACTTGAACATCGATTACTAAAGGAACATCGATTACTACTTCATCATGCACGTTTTCAACGTGATCAATCGAAGCTAACTTCGTCATATGTGAAGTCATGCTTTGACCGATAGCATTTTCTTCTGGTTTATATGAAGTTTCACTTTGTCAACCACTTCATCATATACGAAGTGTTGCTTCGACTGACTATATTTTATTATATTTTCTACAAAGTTACACTTTGTCATATCCGAAGCTGTGCTTCGACTGACATCGTTATATTTTGACTAGTCGAAGGGTTGGTGAGCTGCAACTAATTGAGGGGGTACCAATGTTCCCTTTTCATGAATTTCTCTCGCATCCGAAGACTTCCTTTATTGACTTCTTTACTTTAATTATCTTGATTGAGTCCTTAATTAATCTTGTCCACCAATTTATCCCCATTTATTTGGGATTTAAAAATTCAGGTTGTTACACCCTCCCCTACTTAAAAGAGTTTTGTCCCCAAATTCATACGATCTAATATGGTGTGATCACTTAAATAACCCTCAATTCTCCCCCACTTAGGATTTAGGCCAGCAAGATCTCCTTTTCCATGGTAATGTACTTCATGGAGGGGCATACATACCTGCACATATCCTTCATCAAATACTACTCAATTTCATAGAAGATAATGGTCTTAACAAGGTTCTCAAAAGTATCACGATTTTCATGTTTCCTCTAAATAAAATTACAACTCTAGCAATCAAAATGATTCTAACTGCTCAGGACCATTTGATTCTTCTTTGAGGTTTCCTTTTCCCTTCATTAGCGGGCAATCATAGATCCTGTGATCCATGCTTCCACACCGTAGGCAAGCTCCACTCTTCCTCCAACATTCTAAAATCTTGTGTCCCATTCGTTCACAGTGGTAGCTGTCACGCCCCCAATTTTGTTTTAACAGCGGAATAAATTGGGAGACGTGACGAACAAGCAAGCATTCAGAAGCTATAGACCAATAACTTTTACAAATAGGGCCCACAATGCAATAATCAAATTTTCTTCCTTTATTTATCAAAACGAATACTACAACCTCCAATGTCAAATGAAACACTCCTTGCTCACCAATCTATCTATCTCTCAAAGAAAAGGGAAATTACATTCATGACCAATCTAAATAAAAATAAGAATGGACTCTCTAAGTGTACTCCACGCTCGACGCACAAGTCCCATCATTTAGCTTTACCTTCACTACCTGAAATGTTAAAGAGAGCAGGTATGAGTGCACTCGCCTAGTAGGATTTACATCGTCTAGCAATGATATAAGTATTTAACAGTTTAAAAGCTAGAAGGTATGAACATGCTATGTACAATGCAATTAAAACGGCAGTAGTAACACGTGTGCAGTGTATCCCGCAAGATTGTGAGATCAAGAGATGTAAATATCAATCTAGCAATAAGGTTGTGTTCAAGAGTTCAAAATATTGTGAACAATGATCTAGCAAAATGGTAACTTCATGAACAAGGGCAAGATAGCATGTAACAAGATGGCCATTTCACTAGCAAGCATTTTGAGTAACCCACTAAGAGCACTCTACAAGAATATCATGCAGGATCTACTGGTGCCTCATGCAAGTACGTCCTTCAGCCACTTGGGTTAAGGACTAGCACACAGTAGCAAGTAAGTTTATCATGTGTAACAAGTACATGCCACGCCAAGCACCAATCATGATTCCGCACCACGCCAGGCACACGACTTTGTTAGAGGATCAACCTAACAATCAACTCCTGGAATAACGAACATCTTTGGGAAAACTAGGCAATCAACACCTGGGTAAAAAAGACATTGTCGGGGGTGAATCCGACAATCACACCCATAGGTAACAGAACTTTGCTAGAATCTCCAGAACCAGATACGGGCCCTCAGTCAGGTTCGTATTGCGCAACATTGGCATGTGTCTCAATGAGCCCGTCGACTCATGAGTGACAAGAACGAGTTTTGAGTCCATGACTCCAATATCATTAATGTACTTCAAGAACGTATCACAAGAAGGCAATGTGTGTCAATAAGGATAGACTGGTCAAGAAAGTTTAGGACTATCATGTCAATAGTAATGATTATCGAGAGTGTCATGTCAATATTGATATAGAGTTCAAGGGTACGTTGGGAATATCAAGTCAAGAGTTCAATCCAGAAGCATAACGACACATTTACATAGATTCTATCTTTAATAACTTGGTTTCATATGTTATACTCGATCACTCAAAGAAAGTCAAGATGAGAAGAGAAAGATCACGTCAAGAATGCCAAAAGAGAAGAGATACGTGCAAACTAACTTCCGGGAACTTCATTGGTACAACCTACTCCTCGGCCATGTGGGAATCCATGGTCAGAGGAGACTTACGGAGGCCTTGGTCAAGGGGTCACTATTCCGGCAGAAGGAATATCCAACAGAGAGTTCACCACAAGCCAAGAAGGGGCTTTCCTATCGTGCTAGAGTGTATGCGCATGCCGCACGTGAGAATCGCTCCAGTGCGTGTGTGAATCTGATTATGGAAACTCCAGTTATAAAAACTCCATTTATGGAAACTTCATTTTTAGAAACTCTATATATGGCAAGTACCATTAGTACTAAAATATGCATGACCAATTTTAGCAAGTAACTATGCGTTTTTAGCAAGTTTGATAACAAGGCAAGAGGTAAATAATCGGCAAGTAGAGAATATGATCATGAACTTAAGATCAATTAAAATTCATGTAAACATGTTTTAAATCGTTATATGGGTTGATATATGCATGATATCAGTAACTAACTTTATACAGGAGAAGATAGGGCATGAAAACGACGTCAAACGGGCTAAACATGGCTGATTTCCCCAGGGGTGCTTTATAAGGGGTTTTTCCTAGTCCGATTCAAATTAGGTTGACACCTGTGGGTTTCAAAAATCAAAACAAATGCTAGGGTGATCCAAATCGGGTGAAACCACCTTTGTTACTTAGAGTGCTTCAAATACTTTGTACAGTAGAAAATAATTGAGAAACAAAGGTCGTTTGACTGGGTAATAAAATGTATTGTGACTGACTACATGAATCTGACATAGTGCTCATGTTTGGGCTAATACTCTTAGTATGATAACTAAAATTGGATAAACCAGCGCCAAATGAAAGTATACTCATGGAGTAAGAAGTTCTATGTTGGACACTTGGTCCAAAAATGACTCCACAAAGAGGTATGGAACTCATAAGACAAGGCAAGGTTAAATCGTGACAGTACAACATCAAGATCATGCAAGATTTAATTCGTGATACTCTCAAGATAAAAATTGGGTAAAATAGTAAGAACATGATCTATACATATAGATGTAAGCATGGATGAGTTTAATTAGAGTTTGGCATGGAGATGGCCTACCTTTGGAGTTGAATAAGATTCGCTCTCTAGAAAGCCCTAGTTCTGACCGCCTAGAGGAGAACGCTTAATACTCCCGACTCACTGGATGAAAATTGGGAAAACCAGTGGGATTAGGAACTATACTCGACCCTCTTTCCAGGGTTATAAGTCTTGTACGTTTTGGTTAAGGTTTAGCCTACCTGAGGTCGACTCCAAGAAGAGCTATCTGCATAGATCGATGCAGACGCAGCAGGGAAGAAGGCTCCGAGTTGGGGTGATTTTCTCCACATTTGGTGCTCAAGAACAGCCTCCCACGACCCCAACAATGTGTAATTTCATCCCCTACGGTTTCATGACAAGTATATAAGCATCTAGGGTTTTTAGAAGTCCCATTGGGTGTAGGAAAGGAAGAGGTACGGTTTTGGGTTAACACCTTCTATTTTTTGACGATTTCTCACCCCAAAAGAGTGTGTGAGGTTTTAGGAAACCTCCCACCATGGTTAGGGAAGAATTTGGGTTGCCAAGAAAGGCTAATTGCCTTGGGATTTGTCCTAATTACCTCTTTCTATTTTCAGCTCAATTAGGGTTACGAATTTCTGGTTATTTTTCTTGCTCCATTTTATTCTTGGGCCAAAAGTGATCCATTGGCCTAATTCTGATAATGAGTCATCAATGCATGATGTTTGGAATCTCTCCAATATTTTTATTTAATTTATGATCATGTTTTATTTCCATGGTAACGGTTTTCCTACTTGGTTTCCTAATTAGGATAATTAGTCACAATAACTCTTAAACCTAGACCAAATGATTTTTATTGACCCAAATTTCTTGATGGATCATTAGAGGATATTATTTTAAGTCCATCTATGATTTTTATTTAATTTTCTGACTCATCTAAGTACGTGTCATAATGATTTTTCGACTTATTCCTTAATTACGATAATAAGTCGCAATAATTTTTAAACTCAATCCAAAAGATTTTTATTAGCCCAAATTTCTTTATGGGTCACTAGAGATCACTATTTAAAGTCTAACTATGATTTTTACGACATTTTTAGATGTGTTTTTACATCTGGCATAACGGTGTGTACTTATTTAACTAGTTTTAAATTATTAAGTAGTCATATTTTCTATTTATCTCAAATTTTCAATTACTGTAATTCTCGTGGTGCTACATCCTCCCCCACTTAAAAGAATTTGGGTAGAAATCAACTCCCGGTCCAAATCTTGACCTACTACTTATTTTTAGGTCCATTGAGTCAATTTTTTTGACATCCGATCCATTAGAAGTGTATCTTTATTTTTAGATCCAAAATGTGACGCCACCATCAGTTAATTGACGGTGGATGAGTGAAATGTCCTAAATACCCTTTCGTCACCATAGCCCTCTTCTCTGCGTCGTTGGCGTCGCCGGGGGCCCGGCGACTGCTGCACCAAGTCGAAGCGCCGCCGACACCGCGTCCCCCACCCCCCGCGCTGCCTCTTCCTCCCCGCGGCCCTCTCCCTCACTCCCGCGCATCTCTCCCTCTCCCCACCGTCTCCCCCTCCCTCTCCCGTGCGCTCTCTCTCTCTCTCTCTCTCTTCTCTCTCTCTCTCTCTCTCTCTCTCTCTCTCTCTCTTCTCTCTCTCTCTCTCTCTCTCTCTCTCTCTCTCTCTCTCTCTCTCTCCCCTTCGCTATCTCTCTCTCCTGCGCCCGCGGCTGCTCTCTCCCTCTCGGTGCCTTCCCTCTCTCCCGTGCTTCTCTCTCTCTCCTCTCCCTCTCTCTCTCTCTCCTCTCTCTCTCTCTCTCTCTCCTCTCTCTCTCTCTCTTCTCTCTCTCCTCTCTCTCTCTCTCTCATCTCTCTCTCTCTCTCCTCTCTCTCTCCTCTCTCTCTCTCTCTCTCTCCTCTCCTCTCTCTCTCTCCTCGCTCTCTCTCTCTCTCTCTCTCTCTCTCTCTCTCTCTCTCTCTCTCCGCAGCTTCTTTCTCTCTTCCCCCCTCTGTTGCGCCCTCTCTCTTCCCTCACGCCTTCTCCCTACCTCTCCCGTTTCTCTCTGTCTATCTTCCCCTCTCTCCCGGAGCCCACTCTCCCTTTCCCTCGCTCCGTCCCCATCTCCCTCCTCGCATTTCCCTCTCTCTCGTCGGCGTGAACGCCCGCGACGCCAACCCCCCCCTCTGTCGCGGCGCCCTTGTCAGATCTCTACGCTCCCTTCCCACTACCGACACGGTCCTTCCCGCACGCCGCCGCCTCGTCATCGTGCCCCTTTCATCACCGTCACGGAAATATGGAAACATAGAAGACCCCCTCGTGCCGGATCTGCCTACTCGCCCTCCCGCCTCCTTCACTGTTCACGCCGGTGATCAAACCCTCGCACCTCCTTCGCTGCTCGCCCTCACGCCGACGATCAAACCCTCGCCCGATTTCGCCCCTTTTGGTCCCTGGTGTCCTCCGCAAATGGAGGTTTCACGGAAGGAGCTACACATAATAGAAATTGGACAAATATACCTAAAAATAACTTTTCTGGTCAATGGACCTAAAAATAAATGGAAGGTCAACAAATGGACCTAAAATAAAAAACCCAGAATTTGGTCCCCAAATTCATAGGACAATTTCTTCTTTCTAAACTGCGTCACATCTCCCTCACTTAAGATTATGCATGTAGAGGAAAATTTTCAAGTAGATTACTTCGAGGTTATTGTATTGGTATGAATATATAATTCATCTTAGTTACATCTTGATCAAAAAGAAGTGATACTACAAGGAAGATCAAAAGAAGTACCAAGATTACATGATTTTAGGATATGAAGTCAGTGCAAGTAAATCTACCTCATGTTACTTTGCCCCTCCTATTCTTCCTAGAGGGTTCCTTTCCTTTTATTACTTGTAGCTGGCCTTGACGTTGAGGTGCCTTTTTCTCAAGTGAGGGCAAGCACCGATCTGGTGGTCCTTACTTCCACATCGCAGACAAGCCCCCACTTTCTTCTCCAGCACTCCTTAGCCTTATGTCCCATTCGACTACAGTGCCAACAATTATCCTTGAATGGTAGGATTGCGTCAAGTGGTTTGTCTCCTCTCTTAGGCTTATTATTCTTTAAGTGACACTTGTCTTTATTTAACCTCTTCTTCGGGCTTTTGGGTTGATAATCCTTGAAGTTAATGGTTTGTCTTTCCATTAGGGTGGACTTCCCATCATCTTCCTTGGTCATCTCTATGACATCTTCTACTAATTGAGCTCGTTTCACCATCTCGTTGTAAACTTGAATATCCATTGATGCCAAGAGGGGAATAAATGTTGTATTTAATCCATTTAGGAATCTTCTACAAGGGAAAGCGGGTTTACTGACGGCATTTTCCGACGAAATGTTTTCGTCATAAAATCGTCGATATGTTTGACAATAATCCGACGGACCTTCATTCGTCGAAAAACCTATCAGTATTTCCGACAGAAACATTTCCGTCTAAGAATACATCGGAAATGCTGATCGGATTTTCCGACGGAACAAATTCCGTCGAAAAACCCACAATTTCCCCCTTTCTGCGCCCTTCCCGTCCCCCGCGCTCTCTCTCTCTCATCTTTGGCGACTCTCTCTCTCTCGCGCGTCTCCGGTGACTCTCTCTCGGCCGCGCGTCTCTGACGTCTCTCTCTGTCTCTCTCTCTTTCTCTCTCATCTCTGGCGTCTCTCTTTGGTCACCGCAACGTCTGCCGTCGTCGCCCCGAGCCCCCCGTCGCCCCGATCGAGTGGCCCGCCACGTACCGCCTCCGGGATTGCCGCCCTGCCGCCGCCTCCGGCTCGCCGCCCTGCCGGTATGTCTCCTCCCCCTGCGTCTATCCCTCCCTCCCCACTCTCGTCCCGCGCTCCCCCCCCACCGTCACTGTCCCCCCCTCCCGCCCCCACTGTCCCCCCTCTGTCCTACGCTCCCCCCCTCCGTCACTGTCCCCCCCCCCCTCCCGCCCCCCCGTCCCCCCCCTCCCCCCTCCGTCCCGCGCTCCCTCCCTCCATCACTGTCGTCCCCCCTTCCCGGCCCCCACCATCCCCCCCTCCCCCCTCCGTCCCGCGCTCCCCCCCTCCGTCACTGTCCCCCCCCCTCCTCCGCGCCCCCACCGTCCCCCCCTCCCCCCTCCGTCCCACGCTCCCCTCAGAATTAGATAGGGTTGGACTGAACTGATCATCAAGGCTTCTATTTGTACTAGAATTTTCATTTTTTGATACTGCTCACTTGTTTTGTAGTCTGTTGTTGGAAGTAACACATTTAAATATTTTTCTTTTGGCCATTTCAATGCAATAGACTTGGCACTGCAGGTGGAGTCATTTCCAATTAGGTTGTTTTAATCGATTATTGTGTTCAATATTTTCACTTCTTGGACAGTCCTGCCACAACCAGAGTAGAACAGCTAATATATCAGAAAAGCGTCCTAGGTAGGTGGGAAATTGAAAAACATTAAACACCATTTCCTTATGAACCATGTTGCTTCTACTCAGAAAATCATCTTTGCTCTTAGAAGAGACATCTAGTCTGGCTTGTGACCTATTAACAGCGTAATATAAAGGGTAAAATTCATATTGGTGCTAATGTAAAGAACAAACTATGTCATTTAAGCACTCCTTACCAACTCCATGCTTGGATCTCCCAGTATCTACTTATTGAATGGAACCCAAGTCTATTCCATTGAAATGGGCCAACATAAAAAATATTCTAAATTTGTTGCTTCTATGTGCCATTCATAATTTGTTTTACCATGATATATCCACACTTTTTTACTGAATACTAATTGTCTAAATTTTGTTTTATAATGATATATATGCATGCTGATATAGGTTATCTTTAGCCTTTTGTTTGGCCTATGGTTTCCCCCCAACAAAACCAGAAGTTTCACTTGTTATAATGAGACCTGTTGAACCTCCATGCTTCATGCTTCACCTAGAAAACCAATTCTAGAACAACCCTTCTGAATGCAGACCAAAACTAAACCTGAATGCCATGGGGAATGCGTTCTTGTCCTTGCCAAAACTTTGGAATAGAAAACCAATTATTTGCACTAAGTATTCAACTTCAGGCAGTTTTAGAGTGTGAAATTTACCGAGTGGCCTAAAGTTTCTACTCCAATATTACTTTTCCATATTCCAAAGTTAAGTTTTTCCAGTCCAGTAGACAGTGTTGCCTTATTCCTTGGATAGATTTTGGTTCTTGATGACCAACTTTTGGATTATGAATGTGCCCTTTCAAGGACACAACAACTGACCTTTTCAAAATAATGAACAGATTTGCATGCTAGTTCACTATATTATAGAGATTATCCTACATGTGAATAGAGAATGTATGGCTTTTCTTGGTCCCAACCTTAAGAGCATTGACTCTTTACATGTTCTCAGCAACTTGTTTTATCTCTATTGTCAGCAAATTTTTTTTTTGTGTGTATTATTTTTACCATATGTATGGTAGTATGACATGCAGTATTATCATTTTTCATTAATATCATGCTTTTAAGTTCTTATTTGCGGATATAACAAATCTCTTGACTTCTTTCATGTTGGTGCGCGTGAACAAGCTTAAATAGTCGTAATCTTATCCAACTATTTCTTTGCATCATTACTTTGGAGAATTAGTTAGCACCAAGGAAATGGTTAGAAACTGTTGTAGTAATTATCTTTGCGCACTGTATGGAGTAATGGGATGAGGAATGAAATGGTTCGCAGGTTGTAATAAACTTGGTAGAAGTCTGTGTTGTGCTCTTCAGAAATGGATTGCAGCATGTGTTTGCCGAAATTTAACTTTGAAGTGCGTAAAGTTCGAACTGCTATTTGGTCTTCTGGCATTTGGCCCATTTTTTACATTGAGATCTTGTTGTGTTGCAAGATCACTCTTGCAGTAAGGCTGCAAGAAAGCAATCTTATTGGCCTGGGACAATATTCTTGTTTATTATAGAAGTTTGTAAGGTACTGTGTATTTGCATTGTTTCATCTTCAAAGCTTGTGATAATTTTTTGTCGTTTTATGCTAAGAGAGTAGTGTGCTTGCCACCCAGAGGCATGATAATGCAATTATTATTCTCGAGTGTGGCTACTTTGATTCATTATTTGAGTGGATTATTTGCATGTTAATAGATGAATTCATGTCTCTAGGCAAAGAGCTTTCATCAAGAAATACGTAGTTAGAGAGTTTCTTTTTCAGCTCAGCTTTCACATGAAAATGATATGAACTTGATTGGAACTTACATGCATGTTAAACCACTCAAACAAGATAAAAGCATTGCCCAAGCTTTATTGCAAGATTTTCTTGGATGGTATTGCATTTTGATGGATACTAGCATCAATGTGGTTTAAAACTTCACTCAGCCTATGGAGGAGGAACCATGAATCATATGACTTCACATGATTTATGTCAGTCTTGCAAGAGATTTGACCAGCTTCAATATGTCTTCCTTTAGGATTTTAGACACGACCATGGACTACTAATGTAGAGTCATTACTTTCCAACCTTGAAACATCTTCAAGTAGATCATTACTTTAGCTAACATCTTTGTTTAATCCTAAAGTTAATTGCTCATCTTTGGAGTCAGCTTTTCTTATCATTTAAACAAACTAAATGCTACTTTGCAGAATCGTGATCAGTTTGTTATTAAAAATTGTGTGAGAATAACTTTATACCCATCCAAGGCAGCTACAAAAGTTGCGCCCTCTCTCACAGAAGAGGCGGGCCATTCTCAACAATTTTTCATCACCTTCGTGGATCCTCTGTTTATTCTAAAATAGTTTGGTTTTGTTGTAAATGGTTGTTTCTGCTTTCATTTTTCTGATCCTTGTGACCACTAGTGTTGTAGAATGCAATTTATATCTTTAGTCATGCAGTCTATATGTCTTAGCAGGAAATAAGAGGAATCTAAATTAGTCAAAATTAGAAAAATAGGGACCATGCTTCCTGATTTTATTCCATGCATTCCTCACTGTGAATATATCATTGTTGTGATTCCACCTAAGAGTGTCTCGACCTCCACCTTGGATGTGAACATATGATTGATTCTTAATTGTTGTGATTCAACATTCGTATGTTTATTTGTAGCCATTTGATTGATTTTTTCATATTTACTATATTATGATTTAATTTCATATTTTAAATTACTCATGAATAAATGTTATCAAATTTTTTCTAATTAGTGATGAGAGTTCGCGATTGAAATTAGACTCAAAGAATAACAAATGTCCAACATATCAAAGTACGTCTGACTGACGTGCAGGTTGAAAAGGAACGAGAGAAGTATTTTCCTACTTGGTTAAGATCTCGAGTAATGTCTAAATATTTTGAAGCATAAGTGTTATGCTCTTATGCATACTTAGTTGGCATAATTTGTCATTGTCTGTCCCTTTTTTTAATAATAGGTTGAACAAGGTTTGGTTACTGATTCAAGAGTACAAGAGATCAGTTATGGGCCCTCTAATATTGTACGCGTTTATCCAGGCTACATTGTGAATGGATCCAATTTCACACGAGGGATTATGGACGGAATAAATCTACGATGAACAGCGGCATATGTGGAAGGGAAGTGCCTACAATGAAAATGAAATAGACTATTATGGCATTCTCGAAGAAGTCATTGAACTGCAATTTTTAGGACAAGACAACAATGTAATTCTCTTCAAGTGTCATTGGTTTGATCTGACCTCTATTCGTAATGACACAACATATGGGATCGTCGATGTCAAGCATAAGTCCAAGTTGAGTACGTATGAGCCATTCATTCTGGAGGCACAAGCCCAACAAGTTTATTATTCAATTATTCATTCCTCAAATGAGAGATTGGTGGGCTGCATGTAGAGTGAAATCAAGGCTATTCCTGAGTATGAGCTTCTCCAGGCTGATGATGACCTCAAAGGTGTTAATGACAATTTTTTCCAATCAGATCGGAGTGATGTACGAGAGTTGGCGTCTTCCACACAGTTCAATGTTGATGATATAAATAAAACATTTGCTTATATAAGGATAACGAACAGGAAAAAGTTGACCCAAATGCCCTTGAGCAGGAGGTGGAGTCTGATGTGGAGGAAGAGTCCCGACATGATGAGGACGATTCGAGGAGGATGACGAAGATGATGCTGAATTAAACATATCTTCAGCATCTAATGATGAATATAGATAATATACCCTACATTTTGTAAGAACTTCGTGTGTTGTTAATTATATGTTATTCATAGCTACTTCAAATTTGAGTGTTGATGACATGTTATATCTTATTTATCTTAATAGAGATATGGTACGTGGAGGACAGACGAGTCGGATGGTTTCCACGTCCGTAGGCCGACGGTCCGCATCCCCGTCCACGACAGGTATATGATATGTACACACAAGAGTTTTTATATTATTGTTCATATTAAATTCATATTTTCTAACGTACATACAATTTTGCAGGGACTGCCTCCCCGTCCACGCCGGTCGTCCGGGCGACAGGTATATGCATATGTACACACAAAACTCTACATATTATTATTCATATTAAATTCATGAGATCTAACGTACATACAATTATGTAGGGACTACCTCCCCATCCACGTCGGTAGTCCCGACGATAGGTATACGTATATGTAAACACAAAACTCTATATATTATTGTTCAATTTAAATTCATATTTTCTAATGTGTATATAATTTTGCAAGGACCGCCTCCTCGTCGACCACGCGAGTAGCGCCACATTTCCCTTCTTTCTCACCACCAGGTACATGTATGTTTCCATAGATTAGTATGTTTATTTTCTTCTAATTTATACAACAATAGTGTACTTAATTATTTTCAACAGAGGTGGAGAGCCAGCATCCAACAGCGGATGAGGAGGGGCCTCAGCTACCGGGACGGCAGCCATGTTGGATCTCAGGGTAAACTTGATCACTTCAAACTCACTGTATTTGTTATTTATGTTATACATTTCATGTACAAAATTAATGTGCAATTGCAAGGGGAAGATAGATCTCGGTTCTGCTTCCCGCTATATTACGACGCTGGTCCACGCACATATTCCAGGACCAGTGGATGCATGGAGAGAGATCCCGGTGCCCGTCCGAGATTTATTATTTGACATGTTCACGGTATTATTAATTTTTACTGATTTGAAGTCATTTATTTAATTACTATCTCTGTTAGTGCATGCAGTTGAATAATTTTATTTCTTTACAGCGGAGGTACACGTTCATGAGACCTGAGGATCTCCCTCGAGCTTGAGCCGTCTGGGAGTCTACTGCCCAGACTAATTTAAGAAAGTCGATGTGGGAGGCCCGGGACAAGGCAATGAAGACCACATGCAACTGGGATCCTATGGCTTGGCTGGATTACGGCCTTGTTTGGCTGAGGAGGGACTATTGGGAGTCCCTTTATGAGCGTTGGGCTACTGGACCATGGCAGGAGCGGTCACAGGCGGCAAAATGCAACTGATCAACTCATCCGGAGAAGAATGTGCATACTAGTGGGTCCGTATCTTATGCGACCCACAGCCAAAAATTGGCAAGCATATTATTGTTCAATTGCTTAATACATTGATTATTATTGTGCAACTAACTAATTTTGTTGAATTGTAAGCATCACGAGGTCAAGCGTGCCCCTACTTTTCGCGAGTTATTTGATCGAACTCATAAGCGGAAGGGGATGGATGACTATGTCAGCGAGAGTGCTCGCACGATTGCTGTAAGTCAAGCTATAAATTTTGAATTCAATTAAGATATTAAAATAATTTGATTTCAATAATTTAGTTTTAATTTGTTCTGCAGGAGACCTATGACAGGACGATGGTGGATCGCTATGTAGAGGGCACTCCCCAGCTAGACTTGGATCCGGAGGCTTGGGTCGACGCAGCGGGAGGGCCGAGGAAGGGCCGAGTGTATGGATTTGGGGACAGCCTGGATACTACTCCAGTGTTGTCCTCATATGCGAGTTCGATCACTCCTCCGATATACACGAGTTCATCTGCTGCGCCGTCCGTCAGTGGTGTACAGGAGATTAGAACCCTCATTCGGGAAGAGCTACGGATGCACTTCGGCGATATAGTTCAGCAGTTGATCTCAGCCATGCAGGGAGTACTCCCCTCACAGCCAGCCCCTCAGGTCAGTATTACTATTAATTTCATATACTTTGAATTAAATGAAACCACTAAAGAATGTCAAAAGGGAAAAAAAATAAATCTAAATTAATTAACCTAACAGAAGTGTAAAGGGCTTTCAAATGATGGATCTAAAAAAGACCCGTCTAAAGGGTCAAAACACACAACCCGGGGTCCAAAATCCCAAATAGGGATCTGATCGGTGTGTCGTTCACTCCGACATGACCGGGTGGGTTAAATTGACGTGTGCGAACTGACAGAATCCGATTTGGATTCCCGGATTGGGTTGGACGTTGAAACGACGGATCTAAAAAAAACTCAAGTCTAAAGGGTCAAAACACACAATCGGGGGGTCCAAAATTCCAAATAGGGATCTGATCGGCGTGTCGTTCACTCCGACACGACCGGTGGGTTAAATTGATGTGTGTGAACTGACGGAATCCGATTTGGATTCCCGGATTGGGTTGGGCGTTGAAATGATGGATCTAAAAAAAACCCGTCTAAAGGGTCAAAACACACAACCCAGGGGTCCAAAATCTCAAATAGGGATCCGATCGGCGTGTCGTTTGCTCCGACATAACCGGGTGGGTTCAATTGACGTGTGCGAACTGACGGAATCCAATTTGGATTCCCAGATTGGGTTGGACGTTGAAACGACGGATCTAAAAAAACCCAAGTCTAAAGGGTCAAAACACACAACTCGGGGGTCTAAAATCCCAAATAGGGATCTGATCGGCGTGCCATTTGCTCCGACACGACCGGGTGGGTTCAATTGACGTGTGCAAACTGACGGAATCCGATTTGGATTCCTGGATTGGGTTGGGCGTTGAAATGACGGATCTAAAAAAAACCCAAGTCTAAAGGGTCAAAACACACAACTCGGGGGTCCAAAATCCCAAATAGGGATCCAATCGGCGTGCCGTTCACTCTGACACGACCAGGTCGGTGAAAGTGACGTGTGTGAACTGACAGAATCTGATTTGGATTCCCGAATTGGGTTGGGCGTTGAAATGACAGATCTAAAAAACACCCAAGTCTAAAGGGTCAAAACACACAACCCGAGGGTCCAAAATCCCAAATAGGGATCCGATTGGTGTGTCGTTCGCTCCGACACGACCGGATCAGTGAAAGTGACGTGTGCGAACTGACGGAATCCGATTTGGATTCCCAGATTGGGTTGGGCGTTGAAATGACGGATCTAAAAAAACCCAAGTCTAAAGGGTCAAAAACACAGAACTCGGGGGTCCAAAATCCCAAATAGGGATCTGATCGGCGTGTCATTCGCTCCAACACGATCGGGTGGGTTCAATTGACGTGTGCGAATTGACGGAATCCGATTTGGATTCCCAGATTGGGTTGGACATTGAAACGACGGATCTAAAAAACCCAAGTCCAAAGGGTCAAAACACACAACTCGGGGGTCCAAAATCCCAAATAGGGATCTGATCGGCGTGTCGTTCGCTCCAACACGACCAGGTGGGTTCAATTGACATGTGCGAACTGACGGAATCCGATTTTGGATTCCCGGATTAGGTTGGACGTTGAAATGATGGATCTAAAAAAACCCAAGTCTAAAGGGTCAAAACACACAACTCGGGTGGTCCAAAATCCCAAATATGGATCCGATCGGCGTGTCGTTCGCTCCGACATGACCGGGTCGATGAAAGTGACTTGTGTGAACTGATGGAGTCTTATTTGGATTCCCGGATTGGGTTGGGCGTTGAAACGACGGATCTTAAAAAAATCCAAGAAACGACAGATCTAAAATAGTTTCTAATTAAACTTGAGAAATAATCACATATTTTAATTTTAATTTTTGAAAATAATGTATGTATATTAATTTTTATTAATGTTTCTCATATTAATTTTTTTTAATATAGGATCCACCTCCGGCACCTGACGATCACGAGGCGGGGACAGCAGACGATCCAGTAGATCTGTCCTTATTTTTTGTATTTATTATTGTGTATGATTTTATATTTGTTATATTTTATGATTTTATGTTGATTGTGAGTATTTGTGAAATTTATGAATATTGTAGTAGGTTTGAAATCATTGTTATTTCTCTATTTTTTTAAAAAAAATTACAAAACTTTCCGACAGATAACTGTCCGTCGAAAATATAGATTACCGACGAAAAAAATCGATCGGCATTTCTGTCTAAAGTTCTGACGGATTTTTTTCCGACGGATTTGTAGGTCGGAATTTACCGACGGAAATGCCGACGGATATTCCGACAATGTCCGTCGGTAAATACTGACCAAATTTCCGACAACGCTTTCCGACGGTTTCGGTCGAAAATTACCGACCCATTTTTCGACGGATATTTCTGTCGGTATTTCCGACATATTTCCGACGGAATTGTTTGCCGTCGGTAATTTCTGACTAGTTTTTTCCGACGGATCATTTCCGACGACCGTTCGACGGAAAGCCGTCGGAAGTCCCTATTCCGACGGATAGTGTCCGTCAGATTTCCGACGGATAGCGTCCGTCGGAAATCCTGCATTTTCTTGTAGTCCTTCATCTTCTCTGTCCCGACTAGGTGTGGTGCATAGTGGGACAACCTAGCAAATTGGGCTTCATACTCTGCCACTGATGATCCTTCCTGTTTAAGAGCAGCAAATTCCACAGCTTTCTTCTCACGAACCCTTTCAGAGAAATTTTTATTGTTGAAGTGTTCTATGAATTCAGCCCAAGTAGAAGGAGTATAAAGCAATGTAGCTTTAGTGGCCTCCCACCAGGCCCTTGCATCACATTCTAGTTGAAAAGTGGCCAGTAAGGCCCTCTCTTGGTCCATGCACTGCATTACATTGAACATCTGTTCCATCTCTTGCATCCAGTTTTCAGCCTCCTCGGGGTCAGGAGATCCATCAAACTTGGGAGGATTCATCCCTTAAAAATTCCTATGTAACTCTCCTGCCCTGGCACGAGCTCCACCCTATGCGACTTGTTGCAAGGCCTGTGCCAACTCCTGTACTGTATTATGCATATCGCGCCATTGGCCACGCCTGGCTACCGTCTCCAAGAAGGTTTAGGATCCTGAGAGAAGATTAATAGTTAGTTATAGTCTAAGTTATCCTTTGTGAATATGAATTTATTAACTTTTGAACTATTCTAACCACGGGCTCTACCCATCTCACTAGGTACTATCAAGAGACCTAGTTTAGTGCTAGACACAAATTGCGTAGGAACCTAGATCCTTACAACATGATCCTTTCACGTAGGGTCATAACTTAGCCTCTAATGTATCCAAGACTTTAGAAAGCCTAGGCTCTGATACCACTCTGTAACGTCCCCTCTTTTGTTTTAGCAGCGGAATAAATTGGGAGACGTGACGAACAAGCAAGCATTCAAAAGCTATAGACCAATAGCTTTTACAAATAGGGCCCACAATGCAATAATCAAATTTTCTTCCTTTATTTATCAAAACGAATATTACAACCTCCAATGTCAAATGAAACACTCCTTGCTCATCAGTCTATCTATCTCTCAAAGAAAGGGGAAAATTACATTAATGACCAATCTAAATAAAATTAGGAATGAACTCTCTAAGTGTACTCCACGCTCGACGCACAAGTCCCATCATTTAGCCTTACCTTCACTACCTGAAATGTTAAAGAGAGCAGGTATGAGCACACTCGCCCAGTAGGATTTACATCTTCCAGCAATGATATAAGTATTTAACAGTTTAAAAGCTAGAAGGTATGAACATGCTATGTACAATGCAATTAAAACGGTGGTAGTAACACGTGCGCAGTGTATCCGGCAAGATTGTGAGATCAAGAGATGTAAAGATCAATCTAGCAATAAGGTTGTATTCAAGAGTTCAAGATATTGTGAACAATGATCTAGCAAGATGGTAACTTCATGAACAAGAGCAAGATAGCATGTAACAAGATGGCCATTTCACTAGCAAGGATTTTGAGTAACCCACTCGGAGCACTCCACAAGAATATCACGCAGGATCTACTGGTGCCTCATGCAAGACTCAAGTTAAGGATCAGCACACAGTAGCAAGTAACAAGCAAGCAAGTTTATCATGTCTAACAAGTACGTGCCATGCCAAGCACCAATCATGATTCCGCATGACGCCAGGCACACGACTTTGTTAGGGGATCAACCTAACAATCAACTCCTGGGGTAATGAATATCTTTGGGAAAACTGGGAAATCAACACCTTGGGTAAACAAGACTTTGTCGGGGGAGAATCCGACAATAACACCCATAGGTAACAGGACTTTGCCAGAATCTCCAGGACTAGATATGGGCCCTCAGTCAAGTTCATATTGTGCAACACTGGCATGTGTTCCAATGAGCCCATCAACTCATGGGTAACAAGAACGAGCTTTGAGCCCATGACTCCAATATCATTAATGTACTTCAAGAACGTATCACAAGAAGGCAATGTGTGTCAATAAGGATAGATTGGTCGAGAAAGTTCAGGACTATCATGTCAATAGTAATGATTATCGAGAGTGCCATGTCAATAATGATATAGAGTTCAAGGGTACGTTGGGAATATCAAGTCAAGAGTTCAATCCGGAAGCATAACGACACATTTACATAGATTCTATCTTTAATAACTTGGTTTCATGTGTTATACTCGATCACTCCAAGAAAGTCAAGATGAGAAGAGAGATCTCGTCAAGAATGCCAAAAGAGAAGAGATACGTGCACACTAACTTCCGGGTACTTCATTTGTACAACCTGCTCGTCGGCCATGTGGGAATCCATGGTCAGAGGAGACTTACGGAGGCCTTGGTCAAGGGGTCACTAGTCCGGCAGAAGGAATATGTAAGACCCTTGATTTTTCATCTTTGGGTGATTGCTTATGTATATATGTATATATAATGTATATTTGTATTGTGCACATTATTTATTTAATTACATTGCATGAATAAGTATTACTTAAGGTATGCATTGTAAATTACATGTATAGTTGTATGGTATATGTATATGTATAAGGTTTTTTGTACTTTAAGTTTTGTCTTGACGACCAGTTGCTGTCAACATGAGTTGACGTCGATGATGAGTCAGCGGCCACATCGATGGATGCCAACTCAGAATTGGCGACCTGTGATGTTGATGTTAACCTCCCAGATCTGTTGCATCTTCAGATCCAGAAACACCCCCGAAATCTTCGCCCCTTGTTATGGTAACCTCTCTCCAACGGTAACCCAGCCTTACCCGATGACGTCTCTGACTTTAGCTCTATAAAACACCCCATCTCCGGCCAGATCTAACCCTTTTTGACTCTTTTGTCAAAAACCCTATTTTCTGTGCGAAACCTGATTTTGGAACCCCTTGATCCGGCGACTGGAGGCTTCATCCAGCATTCTACAACGATTGGAGAGGGCTCTGAACATCTGGGAACGACTTCCCCACACTGGAGTGCAGAGGAGATCAACACAGAACTCGGATCGAGGGAGTTTTGAGGACTCTTTGTGTCACGCCCCGACACGGAATATCGGAGTCCGAAGGCAGTTGCAAGAAAAAGGTATAGAGCAAATACTAGACATCAAACCATTGCACATTGAATAATACTAAATCAAATCTTTCTCATTAATAACTTTTCAAATGTCTAGTTACAACCACTAATATCAGAGCCATTCTATAGGGCCCAATTACATTGCAATAGAAGGAAATAACTGACTACAACTCTAAGATAACATAATGACTCGAGGGTACTCTTGGCTTCACTCTTGGTCATTCCCTTCCTCCTGAGTGTATGTGTCATCCTCGGTCTCACCTGAGAACACAACATCAAATAACGTAGGGTGAGCGATAACGCCCAATAGGACTTAAATCTCAAGCTCAAGCAGGCTTTAAATAATTAACACATTTAATGGCAGAGTATCTAAAGATAGCAGGTACAAGAGAGTCAAAATATAGCAAGAGATAGCACAATGGGTAACAGGATAGCACAATAGCACGAGATCGTGTATAGTTTCCAAAGAATAGCACAAGTATCGAGTATAGCACGAATACCAGGATGACCATAGCACAACTAGCACAAGTATGGTAATAGCACGACGAGTATAGCACTTGTTTGTCATTCTTGACATCGAGAGAGTATAGCACGTTTTGTGTTTTGATTGTCATATAGATAGTCGAGATAGATAGCACTTGAGTGTAATGCCAAAACATTCTGATCATTTAACTCCCATGGGCACTAGCACTTTCGGGCGCACATCCCAGGACCAGATCAGCCCTTTATATATTGCCAGGCATTGGTTATATTGTTTATCTTTAGACAATCAGTCAATGGCCAATATAGAGTACCAAGAAGTAGATGAGAGCACTAGATGAATAGACGAGATAGTAGAGTGAACGTGAATAGACGAGCGAGTAGAGTACAGATGAGAGCTAGTGGACATTGCACGTAATGCGACGAGTAACAGGCGATAGTAACAGTTGCACAACATGCGCATGTCGTATTGGCAGTCAGGTGGAATTCACGATCTTCCCGCTGGCCATGTTATGCACAAGTCCAGAGGTCCGACGTGATACAAGGTAAGAGCGAACTTCTAATAGCCGTTTGGACCATATCGATCCCTAAAGGTGTAATGGGTGTTAGGGTACAACCGGCTCGTCGATCATGTGGGAATCCATGATCAGAGGAGACTTACGGAGGCCTTGTGCAAGGGTTCACTAGTCCAGTGAAAGGAATATCTGACAGAGAGTTCACCACAAGCCAAGTAAAGTGTGTATAAAAGCAGGTGCTCGACATTCTAGAGGAATTCTAGAACAGTGGAGCGTCGATATCGGTATATAAACAACGCAAGAAACGAATACAAGTCCTTTAAAATAGGGCCATTAATATACTTTATTGCAATAAATTCCCAGATACCATATGAGATATTTTATGCCAGATTTCAGTCATATATGGGTGGTTCATGTGTGTGCATGTGTAAGAGAAATCATAGATAGAAATAAGTCGTGAATATGTATTTTAAATCGTTCAATGTAGCACCATTTTTAAAACAAGTTTTTACTGGGGGTATAACTATAAAAAGGCGTAAGAATTATTTAGAAAGCGACAGAAATAATTTTTATGGGTTTTCATCAAAAACCTGTGAAGGCGACATAGGGTTGTAAGGATGGCGCAGGGGTAGGGCAGGTAGCGACAGGGCCTGCAAAGGGTCGCGACAGGGCTGTCTGCTCAGGCGGCCAGAACGCGACGGGGTGTCCTGTCGCGTTCAGAACGCGACAAGAAAGGCGTCACGACGGGCTTGAGAAGGCGACATGTCGGGCCGTCGCGTTCTCAGGTCCGTGGCCTGAGTCTGACAGAGCTCTGATCTATCTTGGATTGCGGTCCAGAAACTTGCCCTTTTTGACATAGGGTAGTTCAGAAAATCATAACTAATCGTATACACTATGAAAAATCATGAAACTAGTTTTAAATTGATCCAGACATACAAGGGTACTTCCAGTAATTAGGAATTTGAAAACAATCATGGTATCGACATAGTTCTAACAAGTTGAACAAGAAGCAACCTGATTCCAGGTGCAGCAGAGATGAATGATTTAATTTGAGCAACATGCTTGATAAAAATTAGGGCTTTTAGGGGCAAAAGATCCCTAACAACAAGTAGTATCTACAATAAAATTTTCGTAGCATGGGAACAAGTGTACATGGAGATCTGATTTAAACATGATGACTCGAGGTTATCATGTATGCAGAACTTCAAAAATCAAGAACAAAAGATTGGCTCGATGAAAAATTATGAAACAAGAGGGCTTTTGTTCCTGGTGATTGGAACTACCTATAGATGGATTTGATTTGGTTTTGCTTGTGAGAATGCCTACCTTTGACTCGATTTGTCTTCTAGGGCTTAGAACTCCAAGAATGAAGGAAGAAGCTTGATGGATCTTCCTCTCCTCGATTTCTCCTCCTCCTTGGCCTCTTCTCCACGTCCAAGAACCCCTTTGCACGAGCTAGGGTCGGCCATGAGAATTTAAGAGGTGTATTATATAAACACAAGTTCCTATTCCTACTACTACTCAAATTCCTCTTAATTCCGAGATTTCCTAACTCCACCTTTCCTCTCTTGCTTTCCAATCTCTAATTGGGTTAGGATAGTATCTAAATTCGTGCTAGACTATATGGGGTAGGTTTAGGAATCCAATTCCAAGTCTAATTGCCACTTTTATTGCTTTAATAACCCCTTTCCAATTATGATATAATTAAACTCCGAATTTAGGGTATTTTCTTATTATTCCCCCTTTATAAATTCATATTTTGACCCAATAAATTCTAGATGGTCTATTAAGCAAAGCCCATTACTCTTTTCCATTTAATGGGTTTTATTTAATGCTTTTTCATTTAAATATCCATTTAGCTAGGTTTTAATTCTTTATTTAAAATTTTATTTTTCTTAAAAATTCAGGTTGCTACACTTTGGCTCTAGCCGAGGAGGGCTTCTCCAGATCATTGCTTGTGGATTTTTCAAGAGGCAAGTAACCCTTTCACATCATTCTTGCATGCGTCTAGTAAGTCCTAGGTAATTTTCTAGATTTTTATTCGTGTCCTGGAACCCCAATTTCACCAAGTTCTTGCGAGCAGTCTGTGTTTTGCACAGACAGGAACTTAATGGCAGGATCCCTTGCCGTTAAGATCTTCAGTTGGCGGCACTCTTTGTTGCCGTTAACCTTATAAATGGCCACCTGCATGCCGTCAAGTTCGCCAGACTGCAACAGTGTGCTTGTTTAACCTGTATGATCTAATTTTCGAGATTTTTCGCATGAGGATATATGGTAAATTTCATATGATATGTAAATATCTATGTTGGAGTATGTTGTGAGATTTTATGAATTTTGGTGGAATACTTCAATGACTAGAATTTCTGAAATGTCTGGCTGACAGGTTTTAATCTTGTAAAATTTTGTTTGTGCAACCTGTGTGGAATCTAAATGTCATAAAATTTCTGTGCAGTGTTTATGGGTTTCAGTTCATGCTGTAGAAATTTGGGAAATTTCTGATATCTGTGTAAATTAGTACATTTTCTGAATGGTAAAATAGTAAGCATGTTTTATTAATATAGAAATTCAGATAAATGGTGTAAAAACAGTAAATTTCCTAGAAATTGGTATCTGTTTAGAACTATCAAAATACATGTGTAGACTGAACTATGGGTCTGAATAATGAAAAACCATGCTAATTTGACTATTTTTATCTTGAATAATACCACTGTTAGAATTTTCATAATTAGTGTGTATTCAGAAGAATGTGAAATTTGGTATGCATGATGGTTAATCTGTGATAATTTTTTGATTAAAATTTTGTACTGAAATGATGACATTATCTATATGTGTCGATTTTATGTGAGATATTGATAAATTAATGCATGTTAATATGATTAGTATTAAAATCTGCTAATTTCAGCATGATTAGACTTGTTTTGAATCTATTTAATACTGAGAACAGTAGTACCATACTAGGTAATACTGAAGTATGTAAATGTGTGAGCATGAAATGGATGTGTTAAAAATTTACATTAAGTTTTTTTTTTTTCAAAGGAAAATTTTTATTCCAAAATAGAATCAAGGTACACCCGACTCCAAAAGAACAAAACACTGCAGAAGACCAATACAAAAACCGAATTTGAGGTCACAACTCCCAAGGGACACCCGACTCCAACAATAATAACCGCCACCTCACAATAAAGCCCCAACTACGGATGATGGAAGCTAGGAAACCCAGCTTTATCAACATTGAGCGCACCCCTGGATGTGGCAGGAAGACAGCTAAAAGTGGAGAAAACATTGCTCGCCTCCTGAGAACAAGCATAGTTAGCCAGAGAGTCAGCAATCTGATTCCTCTCCCGATAAATATGCTGGATGTTCGGCTTAAGGATATTGATCATCTTACATATTCCCCTCCACCAAGGGAAAATGGACCAGTGCGGGCATGTCCCACTTCTGATCGCTCTAATAAGGATCGCTGAATCAGAATAGAGAGAAGTGATATTAAGACTTCGCTCAGCAGCCAAACGCAGACCATCATGCATCGCCCTTGCCTCAGCCAAAATGCTACTACCATTGCCATAAAAGAAAGCGAAGCCACAGATAAACTTGCCATGGCAGTCCCTGATGCAACCACCACCTTCACAAAGGCCCGGATTACCTTTAGAGGCACCATCAACATTGAGGCTGAAATTGATTACTGGGGGAATCCATTTTACCAGGTAGGAGCTTTGATATCGACCATCGGCTTGATGCTAAAATACTTTAGCGAAACAACTTGGTTGGTAGAGATGGGATGAGATAACTTAATAGCACCGACTATCCTGTGCACATTAAACATAATGGAACGTTTGATATCATCAACCGTTCTGAGGACACCTTCCATTCTAGCAGTGCAACGAAATTTCCAGATTTCCAAAGCATAAGCAAACTGGTAGCCAGACTAAAGAAATGATAAGCAGAGTTCATATTAGATGTAGCGATGATGCTCCAACATCTTGTAGTAACATGATCGCTCAAGTAAATTTTATTGTGCAGAAAGGGAGCCAGCCATCTCCAAAGTTCCTGGGCGATATCACCAAAGATGAACAGGTGATCCATAGTTTTTGCTGGTGACAGTTGCAGCACACACATTTCGAAACCAGATTAATACCACTGTCCATAATTCTAGAATCCACTGGAACGGCCCTGTGAAGAAGTTTCCAGGTAAACATGGCAGAACGGGGAGGGAGGGCGTGGTGCCATACTTTGCTCCACGCACTGCGGCTAAGTCCTCGAGTGGAGGCAAGTGAATAGGCAGACTTGACAGTGAACTCGCCCGAGGCGTTACCTTCCCAAATAAATCTGTCTGGATGATCTGTTAAAAGATCTTGAACCTGGAACGGAGTGACATCTATATATCTCCAGATGTTATGATTATCTTCCATGGCCATGTCCTTAACAGAAATAGTAGGCCACTGCTGGTTGACCATGTTTCTCATACCATGCAAAATAGTATTCTCACCAATCCATTTATCTCTGAAGAAATCCACTTTAGAACCATCCCCTCCCATCCATCTGGTATTAGCCAAAACAATTTCCTTAGCTTGACAGAAAATCTTCTTGGGAACACCTAAAGGGAAAGGAGAATGGATATCCCGAAGATGGGACTGCTTGATAAACCTTTGCTTGGCATAAGCAGACCAAAGAGAAGCACCATTAATAATATTCCAGATTTGTTTGGTGGCCATAGCAACTTGCAAAGTCTCCATATTTCTGAAATTGAGGCCACCCTCATCATACGGCTTTTCTAATTCTTTCCAAGCAACCCAATGACGTCTGTACATGCCATCCGCCCCTTGCCAAAAGAAATTAGAACATAATCGATTGATATGATTGCAGATGGACTTGGGAATAGTAATAGAACTGGCCATGTACACCGGAAGGCTCAAGAGAACAGATCTAATGAGAACAGCCCGCCCAGATTGAGAAAGGATGCTCGCCCTCCAACCAGCCAATTTGCGAGTAACTTTGTCAACCAGAAATTTATACTCCTGAACTTTGACTCTCTTAGCTTTTAAAGGGATCCCAAAATATTTCATACTTCCTTGATGATTTTTGTAGCCTGTGATGTTAGAGATTCTGGTTGTTAGCATGGAAGGCACCTTGGCAGAGATTTGGAAGCAGCTCTTACCCGCATTAACTTTTTGGCCCAAACTTTTCTCATACGCCTGAAGGAAGGATAGCAGATTTTTGACATTCTTACTTCTTGCATTCATGAAAATCAAAGTATCGTCGGTGTACAAAAGGTGAGTCACATGAAGACAACCTCTAGGACCGCTATAGTATTGGATCTGCCCGCTATTAAACATATTTCTCAACCCTCTACTGAGCACTTCAGAAGCAATAATAAACAGAACCGGAGCCATCAGATCCCCTTGACGAATTCCCCTTGAAGATTTGAAAAAACCAGCAATAGATCCATTAAAGTTGACTGAAGACTAGCAGTTGGAAAGCACCATACCAATATAAGAAGTAAACCTATTGGAAAACCCGAACTTCTTCATAACTTGCAATACAAAATCCCACTCCATGCGGTCATAAGCTTTATCCATATCCAACTTGAACAATATGTTGTGCCCTCACACTTTACGATCAATATCTCTCAAGATGTGCTTGGATAAGGAAACATTATCAAGAATAAATCTACCTTTAACAAAAGCGCTCTGCTCATCAGATATGATTAGAGGCAAAATTGGAGTTAGCCGCTCACAAAAAATCCTGGTGATAATTTTGTAAACAAAGTTACGGAGACTAATTGGTCTGAAATCACTAAAGGTTGTTGGCTCATCAACTTTCGGGATAAGAGTAATAAGAGAAGAGGAGAGCCCACGAGGAAAGCCAAAACCAGCAAAAAAACCCTGAACAGCATTAATCACATCTGTACCAACAATCTCCCAAAAGTGGGTGTAAAACAAACCGGAGAAACCATCCGGCCCAGGCATGCTATTTCCATTCATGGTGAAGACAATATTTTTAACCTCCTCTTCTGAAGGCGCCATGCACAGCATTTCATTCTGCTCATTCGTGATAAGTCCAGGAATATTATCCAGCAGAGTGTCATCAATATCATGATTTTCTGAAGTGAGCAGATGTTGGAAAAAATTAACCGCTTCATTTTTTAGAACACTCTGATCGCTGCACCACTGATTACTATCTCCAATTTTTAATCTATGAATGTAACTCTTTCTTCTGTTACACTTGACAGTAGCATGATAGAATGAGGTATTTCTGTCCCCATTAATTAGCCAGTCAACCTTGGACTTTTGCTTCCAGAAGATTTCTTCTCTGTTCAAAGCAGAATTCAGCTTAGCATTAGCAGCAGAAAGAGCAGATCTGTTGTCCTCAGACGGCAGAAGATCAAAAAAATTTACATTAAGTGTGTGTTAAAAACTTAGACAATTGTGTAAATGTGCCAATGGGTGACACTGCTACCTTAGAGGGCTGTGGAACTGTACTGTGGTAAAGTCCCCACGGGAAGGTTCATAGTGTGTGATATCCCATGGGCATTGGGATTAAATCCTGGAGGTGGACAAGTACCGCTGGTTAGGGTGGAGAGTACTTCTCCCGGTTCTGCGCAGTAACTAAGATTTATCACTGTAATGTCTAGGTGATAGATATGTGTGTGATGTGACAAGTGTGTGTCCTTCTAGAGGTGGTTTGGGCTATGTGTCACGGCATTTATTAAAATGTGAACTTGTGGTTATGTGAAAAGTGAATGCGTAAATTGTGTAATTGTGTAAATGATCATGTAAGATTTTAAATCAATGTAATAGCATGTAAAATTGAAAATTCCTTATATGAATGTAATATATCCATATCAAAAACAGCAAGCTATTCATGTGTATAGATGTGTTATCCATGTGAAAATGATCATAGAATCCATGCTAGGAATGTATTTTGTAAAATGTGTAAACTCCATGTTTAAAAAGGGTTATGGTCTTAGAATACAAATGTGATTAAATGAGATTTAGTTTAGTATATTGAAAATATGTAGAAAGCATGTGATAGGTTTAAATCATTGTAAAAATTGTTATGAGTCATTTATCATGTGTGGCATGTGTAGAAATCATGTTTAGGTTTTTCTTGAAACTTTTATCAAGTCCATGCTTTATATGATAATGGTGTAGCATGAGAATGTGTAAGGTCAGGTGATGCATGTATGTTTAGTGTGTTTGAAATTACTTGTTGAGTTCTTCTGGACTCATTCTTGCTTCGGCATACAGGTGCAGACATTTCTACTTCTTCTGAGGAGATCGTTAGGAGCGACTCGGAGCGGGAGTAGGAGACTTTGGTCTTGGATTCAGCATTGTATTTTCTTCTTTCATAGTATGTAATAAAAGACTCTGCGTAGTCTTATGTGGACAATGTAATAATTGAAATTTCTCAGTTATGAAGTATTTACTTTCCTTTTCTATATAGATTGTGTATAAATGATGATGATGGAATAAGAGTTACTTTCCAGTTAATTCATTTCCACTGTCATGTGATATATATATATATATATATATATATATATATATATAATATATATATATATAATATATATATATATATTATATATATATATATATGCATGTTTCAGCCTAATTATATAATTGTTGGGTAAATGTCCCACTGTAGCGGCGTTCATTATACCGATGTGGGTTGGTGTAACCGTACCGGTATAAGGAGGGTCGTTACAGAATATCCGACGGAGAGTTCACCACAGCCAAGAAGGGGCTTTCCTATCGTGCTAGAGTGTATGCGCATGCCGCATGTGAGAATCGCTCTAGTTTGTGTGTGAATCCGATTATGGAAACTCCAGTTATAAAAACTCCGTTTATGGAAACTTCATTTTTAGAAACTCTATATATGGCAAGTATCATGAGTACTAAACCATGCATGACCAATTTTAGCAAGTAACTATGCATTTTTAGCAAGTTTGATAACAAGGCATGAAGTAAATAATCGATAAGTAGAGAATATGATCATGAAATTAAGATCAATTAATTTCCCCAGGGGTGCTTTATAAGGGATTTTTCCTAGTCTGATTCAAACTAGGTTTGACACCTGTGGGTTTGAAAAATCAAAACAAATGTTAGGGTGATCCAAATTGGGTGAAACTACCTTTGTTACTTAGAGTGCTTTAAATACTTTGTACAGTAGAAAATAATTGAGAAACAAAGGTCGTTTGACTGGGTAATAAAATGTATTCTGACTAACTATGTGAATCTAACACAGTGTTCATGTTTGGGATAATACTCTCAGTACGACCAACGCAAATTGAATAAACTAGTGCCAAATGAAAGTAGACTCATGGATTAAGAAGTTCTATGATGAACACTTGGTCAAAAAAGGACTCCACAGGGAGGTATGGAACTCGTAAGACAAGGCAAGGTTAAATCGCGACAGTACAGCGTCAAGATCATGCAAGAATTAATTCGTGATACTCTTAAAATAAAAATTTGGGAAAATAGTAAGAACATGATCTATACATATAGATGTAATCATGGACGAGTTTAATTAGAGTTTGGCATGGAGATGACCTACCTTTGGAGTTGAATAAGATTCGCTCTCCAGAAAGCCCTAGTTCTGACCGCCTGGAGGAGAACGCTTAATACTCCCGACTCACTGGATGAAAATTGGGAAAACTAGTGGGATTAGGAACTAGACTCGACCCTCTTTCCAGGGGTATAAGTCTTGTACATTTTGGTTAAGGTTTGTCCTACCTGAGGTCGACTCCAAGAAGAGCTATTTGCACAGATCGATGCAGACGCAGTAGGGAAGAAGGGTCCGAGTTGGGGTGATTTTCTCCACATTTGGTGCTCAAGAAGAGCCTCCCACGACCCCAAAAATGTGTAATTTTGTCCCCTAGGGTTTCATGACAAGTATATATGTATCTAGGGTTTTTAGAAGTCCCATTAGTATAGGAAAGGAAGGGGTGTGGTTTGGGTTAACACCTTCCATTTTTTGATGATTTCTCACTCCAAAAGAGTGTGTGAGGTTTTAGGAAATCTCCCACCATGATTAGGCACAAATTTGGGTTGCCAAGAAAGGCTAATTGCCTTGGGATTTTTCCTAATTACCTCCTTCTATTTTCGCTCAATTAGGGTTATGAATTTCTGGTTATTTTTCTTGCTCCATTTTATTCTTGGGCCAAAAGTGATCCATTGGCCCAATTCTGATAATGGGTCATCAATGCATGATGTTTGGAGTCTCTCCAATATTTTTATTTAATTTATGATCATGTTTTATTTCCATGGTAACGGTTTTCCGACTTGGTTTCCTAATTAGGATAATTAGTCACAATAACTCTTAAACCTAGACCGAATGATTTTTATTGATCCAAATTTCTTAATGGGTCACATCGATAGTAACGGTTGCACAGCACACCATTGCGGCCGGCAGTCTGGTAGAAGTCATCACCGCCCACTAGCCGTGCAGTGTACACAGGCTAGATGGTCCGGCGTGATCATAAGATAAGGAGTGAACACACTAAGGCCATGGATCGTACTGATCCCTAAGGTGTAACAGGTTTTAGGGTACAACCAGCTCGTCGGCAATGGACGTACGCCAAAGCCAAGAAGACTTACGGAGGCCTTGACAAGGAGTCCCAGGCCCAGTCGAGAGTATTCCCTATGGAGAGGAGGTCCAAGTTAAGAGAAAATGTATAGAAAATGGGTCCGTCGTGCCTCGAGTGCTCGAAGGCCAAGGTAAACGGTGACGGTGTACAAAATGCGCATATAAAATGAAAACAACTATATAATTAAATAGGGAAATTTAGTCATTTATTTCACTTAATTTACCAGATGCATTATTGCATAAATTATTAGGGTCAAATGGCAATTAATCATGTTATGTGTGTGTAAGTGTAAAGAAATCTCGAGGATATGATAAGTCGTGCAAATGTCCTTTAAAATAATTAAATTTATATAATTATTGCCATTTATTAATTTACCCTGTCGAATTAACTATAACATGGTTTAATCATGGTTAATTAAGGGGTATAAAGCCTAAATAGCAGGGGCATATGCACAATTTTTAGTTCTGGTCAAATTCTTTAAATCGCGGCAGGTAGGCCCGCCGCGATTCAAGTCGCGACGGGCGGCTCGGTCGCGGTTCGAAAGCCAACCGGCCCGGTCCGGTTCGCACCAGGAATCGCGGCGGCTGAGGCCGCCACATTTCTTAACGCGTCAGACCCCCCAGCCGCGACCCCGCTGGTATCGCGGCGGGTCGCGCCGCCGCGATATCAGGGAGGGTCCGGCCATTTACCCTTTTTTCCTGGGTAAACCTGCTTGCTACAGGGCACTTCTAAATTGCATATAAAATTGCACGGTTATCTAAAAAGCATGAAACCAGTTCTAAATGAAAGCACACACATAGACCTATCAACATGATTAATTTGAAAATAGACAAGGTTTAGGCATGCTGTGATCAAGTGACATATGAGTGACCTAAACATGTGCAGACAGGGTTCAACGAATTAATTAGAGATGGATACATGATAAAAATTAGGCAAACCAGAGGCGTTTGAAAGCTAACATGATGTAGTATTTATGAGAATTTTCTCATGGCATGGGGTCATGTATGTCCGAGGTTAAGAGTAAACATGAGGGGTCGGGTACATGGAACTGATAGGGATTCAAAGAATTAATTCTCCCTCATGGGAGATCGAAATGGAGCGAAACAAGAGGGCTTTTGCTCGGGAACATGAAATCTTCCTAGGGTAATTTTTACACAGATTTGGCTTGAAAGATTGCCTACCTTTCTCACTGAGTAAAGAAAACCCTAGTTGGTGATGAAAAATGAAGAAGAAAATCTCTTGCTCTAGCTCCTCCCCTCCTTGCCTTTTCATCCTCAGCACTTCTCCTTCGTTTCCCAAAGTCTCAGCACGCAAATGAGGGTTGAGAGGGTCGGATTAGGGTGGTTTTAGTGGTTAATAGAGTCCTAACCATTCTAAGAGTCCTCCTTTTTATTAAACTCTGAATTTTCCTTATTTATTCCCTAATTCCTTTAATTATCCACCTAATAGGATTGGGAAGAGAGCCAATTTCATGGCCAAAGGGTTAGGATGGGCTAAGGGCTCTTGTTTTAGATAAATACAAGTTATTTAGTATTTATCCTACCCTTTTACTATTACTAATTAATTAAATCTGAATTTGGGATAACTAATTCCCATCCCATGTTGGGCTCCACTATATTAGGCCCATTATTTTTTTAATTAGACCATTTACACAACCCATTAGGGTTTTAACTTAATGGGTTTGATTTAATTCCCTTTTATTTCACTTATTGCTCATTTATTCTAATTAAATCTATTTTCCTCATTTATTTAAAATAGAAAATTTATTTTATTTGGGTTTTAAAAATCAAAGGTGCTACACAAACTATTGGTGATATCTGTAAATCTACTGTACATTTGGGTGATGGACTCTCCTGACTACATTTGAAATCTTTCATACTGGGCTACCAGGATGTCTATTCTTGTTTTCTTTACCTTGTCAGTTCCTTCATATGTGATTCTGAGCTTTTCCCACATTTCCATAGCTGACTTGCATGCTGAAATCCTGTTGAATTCTTTCTTACTCAGCGCACAGCACAGTATAATTTTAGCTTTGCTGTTTAGGGATATTTTCTTCTTGTCATCATCTGTCCAATTTTCTCTATTGTTGAGTACCACTAGGTCTCCTTCTTCGATAATCGACCAAAGCTGGAAATCGAGACCTTGAAGGAAGAACTCCATTCGAGTCTTCCAGTAGTTATAATCTTCACCGTCGAATAGTGGAGGTCTGTTGACGGACTGACCCTCTGCATATCCTTGAGCTGTCATTTATCTTTGCTCTTTAGATCGTGAGATCTTCTTGCTCGAAAAGACTAGGCTCTGATACCACTTGTTGCCCAGATAGTAAGCCCAGGGGGGTGAATGGATTGCTAAAAATTCTTTTAGAATAATACCTGTAAATAAAACGCTTGACAGAAAACACTAAGTTCGACAGTTTGAGTTAGTGTGGAATAAAGACAAACAAGCAAGCACACATAGACAACATGAAATCTTATCTTGGTTCAGATCTCCTATCCCAAGGAGTCCTACATCTAGTCCCAAACCAACAACTTGGGATTTCACTAAACAAGGGTACTGTCCCCCTTAAGGACTCTTACACATCCAGCTACAGCTGGCATTCTCTTCTCTACCCAAAGAGGTACAACCAACACCTGATGCAACAAGTCTTCCTTCTCACCAAAGGGAAACAACCACTTGTTCAACAACAGGTCATCTCTTCACAACCGAAGAGGAACACTCAAGAAGAATGAGTAGAGAGTGAATGGCCCCTAGACCAAGCTTATAGGATTGCTTGATCTGAGGCGAGGTCTGAGAGACAAAGATTGGCAGTGGTGGATTCTCTCAGATCTTACACAAGCTCTCAAAAGACTAAGAAAATGGCTGTGGAGAGCTTAAGAGCTAAAAACTGATTCCCTAAAAGAACAAGCTCTTCTAGCAGGTGCACCAAAGGATAACCAGTTAAATTTTCATGGAGTCGTCGGTCTTCTATATATCTTCACTTGAGAATATAGCCGTTGAAGTATCCGTTGTCTCTATGTTGATGATCAGTCCATACCTATATAATTTCATTTATGCCTATTTTGGTGATTAACAAACCATAATAAGTATTGTCTAACAAGTTTCCTTGAAGCTAAGTCACAGGAAATAAATCGGGCAAAATCAAGCAAAAATCTATAAGTATTCTTATACTGTATCATTTAGAGTTCACAACATGTAATTCTTCTAAGTACACATCGATTTGTTAAGTGAGAAACAACGATTTGGTTCTCACAATGATTTGTTAAGTGAGAAACAACGATTTGGTTCTCACATCGATTTATTAAGTGAGAAACAACGATTTGGTTCTTACATCGATTTGTTAAGTGAGAAACAACGATTTGTTCTCACAATGATTTTTTAAGTGAGAAACAACGATTTGGTTCTCACAACGATTTTTTAAGTGAGAAACAACGATTTGGTTCTCACGACTTGTTAAGTGAGAAACAACGATTTGGTCTCACAACGATTTGATAGTTACATAACGACTTGGTCGCCGTAACGATTCGATAAGTTACATAATGACTTGGTCACCGTAACAATTCGATAAAGCAAACAAGGATTTGGTCACTGCATCGATTTGATAAGTAGAACAACGATTTGTGTCCACAACGACTTGCTTATAAAGATTTGCTCACAACAATTTGTGTCCACAACGATTTGTGTTCATGACGACTTGCTTATATCTGTATAACGACTTATGTTCACATTGATTTGTTTATGTTTGAACAATGATTTGTTCAAACAACGATTTGCTTATGTTTGAACAACGATTTGTTCAAACAATGATTTGCTTATGTTTGAACAACGATTTGTTTGTATCTGTACAACGATTTGCTTATATGTGTACAACGATTTGTATTCACAATGATTTGCTTCTACTATAAGAACAATTCGCTTGATCTTGCAACGATTTCATTAGTGGAACAGTGTCTCATGGACACATCGATTTCTCTATCATAGATTTAATGAATATATCTATTATTCTCATGATATTCAAATATATTTTCAAATATTGTGAAAGTCAAAGTCTTCCCGCGCACATCTCTGGTATCCTTGCATTTATTATGACTGTTCACATCATCTGCACGTTGTCTTCTATTCCCATGCTTCTATAAGAAGCGCTTTTCAAATAGCAGAATGACATTTCTATTTTGATGTATATTTTTTCTAACGTTGACTGACAAGCATGGAGACAGTCTAGCTGTCTATGCTTTAGCATTTAATGTGTGCATGTCTCTGCCAGTACCATGTCATACAAAATTGGACAAAATAGAAGCTGAAGGATATCAAGATGGATCTTCTCCTTGGGTGCATGGGTCGTAAAGCATTAAATGACTGCAAGCACACCTGTCATACTTGACGAACAATGCAGTCTAACGAGCATCCAACCTAGAGACAACGGACACTTCAACGAATATATTTTTCAAAGAGAAGGATATATAGAAGACTGATGACTCCGTAAAGAACAACTTTTGAGCTTTCATATTACAAACTATGAGCATCAGAAAGAAGAGCCATGAGCTTCACTCCCTAGCTTGTTGTAGCTCTTGCTCTTCGTTTCTCATTATTTTTAACCTTTGGAGAGCTTGTGTGTTTTGAGAGATTTTCTTATTGTAGATCTTTCTCTCTCAGTCACTGCCTCAGATTGAGCACTTGTTGTAAGCTTGGTCTAGGGGCATTTTGCCTTTATTCACACTTGTGGTGAAGTTCCTCTTCGGGCTATGAAGAGAAGACCTGTGTGTGAACAGGTGGTTTGTATTCTCTTCAGTAAGGAAGGAACACCTGTGTATCAGGGTGTTTGTATTCCTCTTCGGGGTTAGAAGAGAAGACCAGCTGCGACTGGATGTGTAAGGGTCCTTAAGGGGGACAGTACCCTTGGTAGTGAAAGCCCAAGTTGTTGCTTGGGGACTAGACATAGGACTCCTTAGTATAGGAGGGCCGAACGAGGATAAAAATCTCATGTTGCATTTCTGATTGCTTTTGTGCATTTGTTTATCTTCATTTATCTAACACGAACTATTCTCTTTAGTGCTTTCTGTTAAGCGCTCCTGTTAACAAGTTTTAATCTAAGAATTTTTAGAATCCCATTCACCCCCCCTCTAGGCTAGCTAGCTGAGCAACAAGTGGTATCAGAGCCAAGTCTCTTCGTCAAAGAGGATTTCACGATCCGAAGAGCAAAGATAAATGGCAGCTCAAGGGTATGCAGAAGGTCAGTCAGTCAACAGACCACCTTTGTTCGATGGTGAAGATTACAACTACTGGAAGACCAGAATGGAATTCTTCCTTCAAGGTCTCGATTTTCAAATCTGGTCGATCATAGAGGAAGGAGATCTAGTTGTCCTTAACAATAGAGAAAATTGGACAAAAGATGATAAGAAGAAGATATCATTAAATTGCAAAGCAAAGAGTATTTTGTGTTGTGCACTGAGCAAGAAAGAGTTTAATAGGATCTCAACATGCAAGTCCGCAATGAAAATGTGGGAGAAGCTTAGAATAACCTATGAAGGAACAGACAAGGTCAAGGAGACAAGGATAGATATCTTAGTAGCACAATACGAGATATTTCAAATGCAAACTGGAGAATCAATTACCCAGATGTACAGTAGGTTCACAGACATTACAAATGGTCTGGCTGGTTTTGGAAAGCATTATGAAATGGGAGATATGGTGAGAAAAATCTTAAGATCCCTACTACTAGCCTCGTGGACACCAAAAGTGACAGCTATAGAAGAGGCAAATGATTTGAGAAGAATGTCATTAGAAAAGCTTGTTGGGTCACTAATGGCCCACGAAATAAATATGGAACGACTTGGAGAGTCCTCCAGTAGGAAGAAACATACCAAAGCTCTCAAGGGAGCAAAAGATACATCTGGTGAAGAATCAGATGACAGTAAGAGCATGGAAAGCAGTGAAGACGAGGAAGCATTTCTCTCCAGAAGGTTGCAAAGAATTCTAGCCAAGAAAAAATATCAGTCTGGGAGAAGATACTTCAAGAAAGGTAAAGATTTCAAGAAACCTGAAGTTAAGGATGCCAGGAAGTCAGAGCCCATTTGATACGAATGCAAAAATCCTGGACACATCAAGGCAGAGTGTCTAAAACTAAAAAACATTGAGTTCAGAAAGAAGGACAGCTCCAAGAAATTCAGAAGGTACAAAAAGAAAGCCATGACAGTAGCATGGAGCAATGACAGCGACTTAGACAGTGAGTCAAGCTGAGCGAGGAAGAAGAAGAAAAGGCCAACTTGGCCTTCATGGCAAACACTGAGGAAAAGGTAACTTCTGACTTGTCATTTACTTCATGTAATGAATCTGATTCTGATAGTTTGGAAGATGTGTTTAATGAGTTATATAGTAAGTACAAAGATGTATACAAATCATTAAAAACCACCAAGAAAAATCATGCTTGTTTGGAAATTACTAACTCAGATTTAAGATCTGAAAATGAGCATTAGAAAAACAAAATTCAGAAGTAAAAAGGAGAAACGAATTATTATGTGAAGATTTGAAAACTAAAAATGAATAGATAACAAAACTAGAAAGTCAGAAAACAACTAACAAACTTAAAAAGGAGGTTGACACATTAACTAAAGAAAATGAATATTTAACTAATACCATTGAAAAATTTACAAATGGTAAATCCACATTAATATTAAGAGGAGCTAGAAGATCAGGGAAAAAGAAACACGGTTTAGGATACACTCCACTTGATAATGAAGATATAGTAGTCTATCCTAAAGTCTATCCAACGCCAAAATTTGTAGCTGAACAAGACATTGATTATAAATCTAATTTTAAATATATCTCAACTGAAAAAGTGTAGCAACCTGAATTTTTAAGAAAAATAAAAATTTAAATAAAGAATTTAAAACCTAGCTAAATGAATATTTAAATGAAAAGAGCATTAAATAAAACCCATTAAATGGAAAAGAGTAATGGGCTTTGCTTAATGGATCCTCTAGAATTTATTGGGTCAAAAATATAAATTTACAAAGGGAGAATAATAGGAAAATACCTTAAATTCGTAACTAAATTATTACCTAAATAGAAAAGGGGTATTTAATGCATTAAATAGGAAGTTAGAGTTGGAATTGGATTCCTAAACCTACCCCATATGTTTAGCACGAATTTAGATCTCTTCCTAGCCTAAATAGGGATTGGAAAGCAAGGAAGGAAGGTTAGAGTTAGGAAATCTCGAAATTTAGAGGAATTAGAGTAGAAATAGGAATAGGAATTCATGCATGCATAAATACACCTCATAAACCCTCTTGGCCGACCCTAGCTCATTGCCAAAGGTTGCTGGACGTGGGGAAGAGGTCAAGGAGGAGAGGATCTCGTGGGAAGAAGGTGTTCTTGAAGCTTCTTCCTCGTTTTTTGGAGTTTCAACCCTAGAAGACAAATAAATCCAAAGGTAGGCATTCTCACAAGCTAAAATTCTGAAATTTCGTCTGTAGGTTCTTCCTACACTCTTGAACGAAACCCCCAAGTTTCATATTTTTCCATCCATCCTATCTTTTGTTCTTAATTTTTGAAGTTCTGCAAACATGATAACCCCGAGACATCATGTTAAATCCATATCTCCTCATATACTTGATCCCATGCTATGAAATTTTTATTGTAAATACTTGATCTTGTTAGGGATCTTTTGACCCCGAAAGCCCTAATTTTTGTTGAGCATGTTACTCGAATTAAAATCCATCTTGCTCCCTGTGTCATGTTCTATGTTACTCGTCCTTGTTCGTTCTCAAACCATGTTCAAACCCTGTTCTCTCTCAAATCCCTATTTACTGGAAGTACTCTCGTATGTCTAGTTTCATTTGCCACTGGTTTCATGATTTTTCATCGCATATATAATTAGTTATGATATTCTGAACAACCCTATATCAAGAATTAATATCCCTGGTCCGCAATCCAATGTCTGCTCTGACTCCTGTCAGAGTCAGGCGCAGACAACCAGAAGGCGACGCCTCGACATGTCGCTTTCTGGGCTCCGATTGTGACAGCCTACCTGTCGCGATCAAGAAGGTGACATGTGTACCGTCGCGTTCCCAGTACCCGATCTGTAAGCCTTGTCGCGACCCGTACAGGACCCTGTCGCGTTCCATCATACCCCTGTCGCTATCCTCACTGGCCTATGTCGCCTTCACAGGAATTTTGGTGAAAAACCCATAAAAATATTTCTGTCACTTTCTAAATAATCCTTACGCCTTTTTACAGTTATACCCCCGGTCAAAACCTTGCCTAAAAATGGAGCAATATTGAATAATTTTAAATACATCTTCACGACTTATTTCCATCTATGATTCCTCTTGCACTTGCACACACATAAACCATCCATTTATGGCTGAAATCTTTCAGAAAATATCTCATAATGTACCTGGTAATTTATTGAAATAAAGTACATTAATTGCCCTATTTTAAAGGACTTGTAATCGTTTCTTGCGTTCTTTATATTCCGATATCGACGCTCCACTGTCCTAGAATTCCTCTAGAACGTCGAGCACCTGTTTTATACACACTTTACTTGCTTGTGGTGAACTCTCCGTCGGATATTCCTTTCGCCGGACTAGTGAACTCTTGCACAAGGCCTCCGTAAGTCTCCTCTGATCATGGATTCCCACATGGTCGACGAGCCGGTTGTACCCTAACACCCATTACACTTTTAGGGATCGATATGATCCAAACGGCTATTAGAAGTTCGCTCTTACCTTGAATCACGTCAGACCTTTGGACTTGTGCATAACATGGCCAGTAGGAAGATCGTGAATTCCTCCTGACTGCCAATACGACGTGCGCGTGTTGTGCAACTGTTACTATCGCCTGTTTACTCGTCGCTTTATGTGCAATGTCCACTAGCTCTCATTTATACTCGACTCACTCATCTATTCACGTCACTCTACTATCTCGTCTATTCATCTAGTGATCTCATCTATTTCTTGGTACTCTCTATTTGGCCAATTAAATGAATGATTGTCTACGATAAAAACATGACTATGCTAGGCAACATTATAAGGGCCCGGTCTGGTCCTTGGGAGGAGCACCTGAAAGGCTATAACTCGCGGGGGTCTAATGATCTGGGTGATGGCATACACCTAACGCATGAACACAAGATTTGATCTATGACAATCAATTAATCAAACAGTCAATTATTGGTTTACTTGAATCTCGTGGTTGACAGAATATCGACCAACACTTGCTATCGTGACTTGTGCACTGTTGTGCAACTTTACTTGTTATCTTGTTATACGGCAATCCGATATCAACACTTGTCGTGCTATACTCTCGTGCATTGTGCTATTGTTTCTCGTTATCGTGTACCAGTACTTTCTATATGTTTCTCGTTACTCTATCTAGTTATCCTGCTTTACAAGACATTAACACTTAAAGCATGCTTGATCCTGAGATTTAAGTCCTACTGGGCGTTATCGCTCACCCTGCGTTATTTGTCGTTGTGTTCTCAGGTGAGATCGAGGATGAACCATACACTCAAGAGGACGGGAATGACCTGGAGTGATGTCTTGAGTACCCTAGCGTCCTATTGCTATATTTAGCGTTGTAGTAGTTAGGTTTGAAGTTTAGTCTTTTACTTTCTTTCAATGTAATTGGGCCTCATAGATTGGCTATGATATTAGTGGTTGTAACTAGGCATCGGAATGTATTAATGAAAAGAATTTGCTTTAGTATTATTCTTTGTGCAATGGTTGTCTAGTGCTTGCTCTATACCCGTTCACTTGCAACTGCCTTCGCGCTCCGATATTCCGCGTCGGGGCGTGACAAAAAGTAAGTAAAACATCATGTTGTAGTCACTGTAACATATTAGGACATACTAAAATAACTTGTCCAACTAAGAACCTAAAATGGATAATTAAAAGAAAAAATGATGAAACAAACCAGCAAAGACCCAAAAGAAATTGGGTACTTAAATCTTAGTGTTTATATTAGAGGGAAGCCTTAGAGCATCAAAATGGTACCTGGACAGCGGGTGCTCAAGGCACATGACAGGGAACAAGAAGTTATTTTCACACATCAAGGATGAAGAAGGTACAGTGACTTACGGTGACAATGGAAAGGGTACAGTGATAGGTTGTGGTTCAATAGAAAGTCAAGGCAGAGTCCTTATAGAAGATGTCCTATGTGTGAAAGGACTTAAGCACAACTTGATCCGCATCAGCCAGCTATGTGACAAAGGGCATCAAATTAAATTTCAAGAGTCTAAATGCAATATCATGAAAGATGGAATGATTCTATTTGAAGCCAGCAGAGAAAAGAACCTGTATGTACTGCACCTGGAAGAGTTAAAAGATCAAGATGTATGTCTTGCAGCAAACAAGGATCAATCAACTAAATTATGGCACAGGAGGTTGGGTCACTACAGTATGGACGGAATTAGAAAACTGGTCAAGAGAAATCTAGTGGAAGGTCTGCCCAAGATAAGCTCAAGATTAAAAGGTATGTGTGAACCTTGTGCTAAGGGAAAGCACACAAAATCTTCTTTCAAGTCAAAAACAGTTGTAACCTCTTCTAAACCTTTAGAACTATTGCATATGGATCTATTTGGGCCGATGAGAACAACCAGTTTAGGAGGAAAGAACTTTGGGTTTGTGATTGTAGATGATTACTCCAGATTTACTTGGGTATCGTTTTTGGAACATAAGGATGATACCTTCGACAGTTTTGTTAAGTTCAGTAAGAAAGTTCAGAAAGATAAAAAGTTCAGTATAATAAGCATTCGATCAGATCATGGAGGAGAATTTCAAAATGAAAGATTTGCAAAATTCTTTGATGATCAAGGAATTGAGCATAACTTCTCAGCACCAAGGACACCCCAGCAAAATGGAGTAGCTGAGAGGAAAAATAGGACCTTGTTGGATATGGCAAAAACAATGCTATCAGAATATAATCTTCCAAGATATTTCTGGGCTGAAGCAATCAACACTGCATGTTATATAATTAATAGAGTGATGATCAGGCCAATCCTGAAGAAGACTGCATATGAGCTTTACAAGCAAAAGAAACCAAAGATCAGTCATTTCAGAACCTTCGGTTGTCCTTGCTTCATCCACAATATTGGCAAGAGAGATATTGGTAAGCTAGACTCAAAGTCTGATGAAGGTATATTTATGGGGTATACTTCTAAACCAAAATGCTATAGAGTATTTAACAAACAAAGTTTATTAATTGAGTAAACTGTACATGTTATCTTTGATGAATCTAACCCTTCTTTGAGAAAGGAAGTAGATAGTGATAATGATGATGCAGATAATTTGTCCAAGAAACTAAAGGATACATCTATCAAGAACAATGGAAATCCACCATTGGAAGAGCTACAACAAAAAAATCTATCTCATGATGATCTTCCAAAGGAATGAAGATACAAGAAGGATCACTCGTTGGATAACATCATTGGAGATCCATCAGTTGGGGTAAGAACTATAATTCCTTGTGATTATTTAGCTTTTGTATCTCAAATTGAGCCTAAGACAGTCAATGAAGCACTGTCTGATGAATCTTGGATACTAGCCATGCAAGATGAACTTAATCAGTTCAAGAGAAACCAAGTTTGGTCCCTTGTTCCGAGACCATCAGATCATCCTGTGATTGGCACCAAATGGGTGTTCAGAAACAAAATGGATGAAGCTGGTGTTATCACTAGAAACAAGGCTAGACTGGTTGCTCAAGGCTATTCCCAAGAGGAAGGCATAGATTTCGATGAAACCTATGCACCAGTGGCTAGACTATAGGCAATTCAGATTTTACTTGCATATGCATCTACATTAGATTTAAAGCTTTTTCAAATGGATGTAAAATCAACATTTTTAAATGGTTATATAAAGGAGGAAGTCTATGTAGAACAACCTCCTAGTTTTGATGATGTGGATTTTCCAAATCATATTTTTAAATTGCATAAAGCATTGTATGGTTTAAAGCAAGCACCTAGAGCATGGTATGAAAGGCTCAGTGCATTTTTATTGAAACATAGTTTTATCAGAGGACATGTAGATAGCACATTATTTATTAAATCTAAAGTCAAAAATATATTACTTGTACAAATATATGTACATGATATAATCTTTGGATCTACTGATGAATCTCTTTGCAAGTATTTTGAAAAGCTTATGCAGGGAGAATTTGAAATGAGTATGATGGGAGAGCTAAATTATTTCCTTGGATTGCAAATCAAGCAAGGAAAAGAAGGCACACACATCTGCCAAGCTAAGTACACCAAGGAGCTATTGAAGAAGTTTGGATTCGACAATGCAAAGCCACTGTCAACACCAATGAGCACATCTACAAGACTAGACGGTGATAAACATGGTAAGAATGTAGATCAAAAGCTCTACAGAGGTATGATAGGTTAATTGCTTTATTTGACAGCTAGTAGACCTGATATATTATTTAGTGTATGCATGTGTGCAAGGTATCAGGCTGATCCTAAGGAATCTCACTTAATATCTATTAAAAAGATTTTTAGATATCTAGCTAGAACTCATGATCTAGGATTATGGTATCCAAAATCATGCGAAATTAATTTAGTAGGATATTCTGATGCTGACTATGCTGGATGTAAGGTAGATAGAAAAAGCACCAGTGGAAGTTGTCAATTTCTTGCAGGATGCTTGATTTCATGGTCCTCACAGAAACAAAATTCAGTGGCACTGTTAACAGCTGAAGCTGAGTACGTAGCTGCTGGAAGCTGTTGCACTCAACTACTATGGATAAAACAGCAACTTGAGGACTACGGATTACACATCAAAACCATTCCTCTGCTGTGTGATAATACAAGCGCAATAAATCTCACCAAGAATCCAGTTCAACATTCGAGGACCAAGCATGTAGAGGTTAGATATCATTTTATTAGAGATCATGTAGCAAATAGCAATATAAATATTTCTTTTATAGATGTACTCAAAATCAGTTAGCATATATCTTCACAAAGGCCTTACCTGAAGAGAGATTTACGTCTCTTAGAAGGGAGTTAGACATGTGTAATTTGTGATAGATTTATCTATATATAGCTGAAATAATAATTATTTCAGAATAACAATTATTCTCTCTCCTAAAATTAAGTAAATTCTTTAATTATGTGCGTTATAAATTGCTTTGACGGTTTGCTATTTTATAAATCTTTATTCTTTGCAAAATCGTCTTCTAGTTTGTCGTTTTGTGCATTTATTGCCGCGTCCTTTCAAAAGCAACTTTACCTTTTGCCTTGTATCCTATAATCTATGCCATAACGATTCACTTCCCTCTCTCATCTCTTTTGACTCGCCTGGCACGATAAACCCTATCGTCTCCGATATCGACTCTGTGAAGATTTCAAAGAATCCCTCTCCTCCCGCCAAAAATCTCTTGATGGTTTCTGTTCTACTCCTTCCTATGATCCTCCAGAACTTCCCCTCATTCAATCCCATGGCGGTTTCTAGGGTTTCCGACACCGTTGGGGGCTACAGCGCTGCTTTCCTCACAGCAGAGCAGCAAGAGCGATTTGCAGCAGTGAAGTCCTCGCTGTGCGGCAACAAGGCCGTGGATGTGGCTGATCTAGAGAAAAATGGAATGCACAGTATAGTAGCAGTGATGCAGAGGATGAAGTGGTCGCAGATTGCAACCATTTCTGAGGCAAGTTATCCAGATTTGGTAAAAGCTTACCATGTTTGTTTGAGATCAGAGGCAGATGGGTCCTTGACCTCCACAGTCAAAGGAACCCAGATTCATATCACCTATGATTTATTGGAGTCCCTGTTTGGAGTCTCTACCACCGGTCACAGCGGGGTAGACAGTGTGGATGTTCAGGCCAAGGGTTTGGGAATTATCAGCTCAGAATTCAAGTTGAAAGATGGCAAAATTGACATCAATCAATTGAATGCCTTCAATCGAATTCTTCACTTTATAGTTTGCCAGATTTTGGTACCTAGAAGTGCAACTTTCTCCTCCTGTACCAAGGCAGATTCAGATATGATGTTATGGGCCATCCAGAACCAAGATATAAATATGGCAGAAGTAATAATCGAGATGATGAAGTCTGCATCAGCAGTGATATGGGACAAGAAGAACAAGCTCAAAGTATCTCTTCCTTATGCTCATCTGCTGACGAAGATTTTCCAGCACTTTAACATCAACTTGACTGGTGAAGTATCTGAGAAGATGGGCCAAGCTATTAGAGGCAGAAATATAAAGAAAAGTGATTTTCCGCTTGTAGCTGGTGTTTGGACCAAGACCTCAGTTGTTGAGAGCGAGGCTATCATTGGAGAGGGTCCAGAAGCTCCTCAAGTCTAAGAATCAAAGGTAGAAGCAGAGGTCCAAGTAAGGTCTGAGGCTCCTGTGGTGACAGCTCAGGAAGAGGCAGAAGAGAAAATTTCAGTTGGTCAAGCTCAACAAGAAGATGTTCAGGTTCCAACAATTCCAGATGTCCAAGGTCATCAAGAAGAAGTTCGAACAGAGTTTCCAGTGGTTCAGCAAGAGGAAGCAGATATCCAAATTGAAGTTCCAGTGGGCAGTCCTCGAAGAATTGAAGAAATACCTCCTGAGGATATTGAGCCTGTTGGGCAATCTGATGTTGATGCCCCCACCTCTATTGTGGCATCAATACTTAGAAGTGTGCTGGACTCTATCACCAGCACTCAGGGGGAGCAAGAAGTTGTTCAAATTGAAGAAGCTCCCATTCAGGGGGAGCAAGAGTTATTGCGTTCAAATATCCAGATGGAAGATGCTCCTGTTGAGGGGGAGCATGCAGTAGAAAAAGAAGCAGAAGCTCAAGGGGAACACATATCTGGTGCCCCTGATGATCAGTTCAGAGAAGGTGTTATGGAGAGCACCTCTGATGAAGAAAATGAAGAATTTGTGGAGCCCGCTGCTAGGGCTAGTGACAAAGGCAAGGATGCAGCCACTGAAATTCCTTTGCTGACCAGAAGAGTGCAACATAGCTCCAAGAAGAAGAAGCTGAAAGTCAACATGAAGCCAGTAATGGAAAGACTAGACGCTCATGGGGAAATCTTATGCTCACTTCAAAATGAGGTTTCTTCTATTTTTGTGAGCCAAAGCACTGGAGCTAAGCAAGTTGGAGCAATGAAAGCTGAGCTCCAAAGTTTGAAGGGTGAGTTGGGCAGCATTAAGCAACTAGTTCAAGATTTATCTGTTTTTGTGAGGGTGCATTTACCCATTCCTGCCTCTCCTGCTCCCACTCCAGCTGGTAGTTCAGGGCCATCAGGGCCATCTATTGAAGATGTTAGGCCATCAGGGCAGTCAGGGCCACTAGGGCCAATTTTGGATAAGTCTGGGCCATCAGGGCCAGTTGATGCTGAGCAGTCAGGGCCATTAGGGTCGGTGGAATCAATAGCTGAGCCTGCAAGAGTTGAAGACTAGGCTGTAGCCCCAAAGCCCCTTTCTTCCCCTCTTCAAACTCCAGCCCCTCCTTCTCCACCTTCATCCACCACTGCTCCTCCAGCACCTGCCACCTTCAAACAACCCCTTCCTAAACACATATCATCACCCACTCCATTTCCTATCGCCTCTTCCTCATCTCCTGCTTCCTCTGCATCCAATCCTCCTCCTATTGTTGAGGTTCCTCCAGCATCATCTTCAGCTGGAGCCTCTTCTTCTGGTCCTTCATCTTCTGGACCATCCATACCACCTCCATCCATTTATCATTCATTCCTTCATCCTCCTACTCCTCCCTCCTTTATCACCATCATTCCTTAGGGTGCCCAACTTGAACATCATATGATCCAAGACATTAAAGATGAGTTTGAAGTAGCAATGCTTCGCTCAGTCCTGTCAGTTGGGACTCACCTCTATAGGACAGGCTCTTCTAGTCCTGCTCCAAAGAAAAGGAAAATTTCTTCCAACCGTGCCATCTCTTCAGAACCTCATTTTCCACCTCTTTGGTTTTCTCTCTCAGTTGAAAATCGAAAAAGGTCCCTTTATTGTGAATATCTTCAGAAATGCACCTTTGCCACTATTTTTGGACTTCCTTACCTAAACCTCACCGACCATCTAAATGTCATTCTTCCTTTTTCCTTTTATCCAAGGCTGAACAGTCCAAAAAATTTTCCATGACTGAAGCCAAAACTGAAGAATAGTGGGCTCGGGGCCACAAGTCCCTCTACAGCCAATTCCTTCGTGCTCAGGCAGCCAGATTCCCACCCAGGGATCATCCCTTGACCATCTCTGAGTGGTTCCAGATCCATCACAAGGATACCTGGGGGCCATTCATTCAAAAGGAGATCAAGCTTATCTGTCATTTCCAGATGTTCACTGACTACTGCTATCTTAATAATCTACCTAAAGTTCAGCTTGGCCAATTCCGGTAAGCTATTTCTGCTCTTGGTTCAAGTAATGCTCATACCTCATCCATCCAGGTAGATTTCGCCACTTTAGAAATTCTGGATGTTGTGTTTCTGCCTCCACTCCACTCCCTCGTCATGGAATCTGCTGTCGGCACTATGCTTTTTGAATGATTTGCAAGGTAATGGGCAGAATTTCAGTGCAGAAAGGCGGTTCCCTCTCTTTCACAGATTTGTCTTCAGAGAATATCATCAGGGCCACATCAAATCTGATGTTCTTTCCCCTCTCTTGTTTGAATGTGAGCGCTTATCTCCATCAGAATGGGAACAGCTTTACCCCCTCACTACTCAGCAGCTCACTGCTCTCAATGTCTCTAAGGCCAGATCAGGTCAACCTCCTCTGTCTGTTGCAGAATTCTTAGACCTGAACTCTATTCATCTTGTTCGAGACCCCTATGAAACCTGGGTTGAGAGATACAAGGTGTATATGGTTATGAAAAAAGAACTGAAGCAGCACCAGATATTCTACCCCATAACCATCGATAACTTCCTTCAGCATGTCAGTTTTGGTACCTCTACCTTTTACAAATCTTCTCTTAGCAGCAACGAATATGGCACTTTCATAGAAGCTCAGAGGCAGTTGCACATCCAGAGGATGGCTCCTATTATGGGACATTCCTACTCCATTGTTTATGGTGCATTTCAAAGTTATTTTGAAGAGCAGAAGTGCAAGGCTTGGCCAATCATTACTCGCCATGCCTCTCTTTTGTCCCCTGCCTTCTACATTCCTATACCTCCTCAGTGATTTAATGAAAAACTGTCTCTTCCTGGCTCCCATTTATCTTTCTTATGTTCTCTCTTTGTATCTTTTTGCTTAATGACAAAAAAGGGGAGAAAATAAAACATTCTGAAATACATATCAACATACCTTCTTTCTTATTTTAGAAAAATTACTCAAGTTTATTTTAGCAAATTATATGTTATGTTTTGTTATGATTTTGTTATCACCAAAAAGGGGGAGATTGATGATCAGGCCATCCCTATCTAATTTCATTTATGCCTATTTTGGTGATTAGCAAAACCATAATAAGTATTGTCTAACAAGTTTCCTTGAAGCTAAGTCATAGGAACAAAATCGGGCAAAATCAAGCAAAAACCTGTAAGTATTCTTATACTATATCATTTAGAGTTCACAGCATGTAATTCTTCTAAGTACACATCGATTTTTTAAGTGAGAAACAATGATTTGGTTCTCACAACGATTTGTTAAGTGAGAAACAAGGATTTGGTTCTCACAACGATTTGTTAAGTGAGAAATAACGATTTGGTTCTCACATCGATCTGTTAAGTGAGAAACAACGATTTCTTTTCACAACGATTTTTTAAGTGAGAAACAACGATTTGGTTCTCACAACGATTTGTTAACTGAGAAACAACGATTTGGTTCTCACAATGACTTGTTAAGTGAGAAACAATGATTGGGTCTCACAATGATTTGATAGTTACATAATGACTTGGTCACCGTAACGATTCGATAAGTTACATAACGACTTGGTCACCATAACGATTCGATAAAGCAAACACGATTTGGTCACTGCATCAATTTGATAAGTAGAACAACGATTTGTGTCCACGACGACTTGCTTATAACGATTTGCTTATAACGATTTACTTATAACGATTTGCTCACAACGATTTGTGTCCACAACGATTTGTGTTCATAACGACTTGCTTATATCTGTATAACGACTTGTGTTTACATCGATTTGTTTATGTTTGAACAACGATTTGTTCAAACAACGATTTGCTTATGTTTGAACAACGATTTGTTTTTATCTGTACAATGATTTGCGTATATGTGTACAACGATTTGTATTCACAATGATTTGCTTCTACTATAAGAACGATTCGCTTGCTCTTGCAACGATTTCATTAGTGGAACAGTGTCTCATGGACACATCGATTTCTCTATCATAGATTTAATGAATATATCTATTATTCTCATGATATTCAAATATATTTTCAATATTATGAAAGTCAAAGTCTTCCCACACACATCTCTGGTATCCTTGCATTTATTATGACTGTTCACATCATATGCACGTTGTCTTCTATTCCCATGCTTCTAAGAATGGCATTTCTATTTTGATGTATATTCTTTCTAACGTTGACTGACAAGCATGGAGACAGTCTAGTTGTCTATGCTTTAGCATTTAATGTGTGCAGGTCTCTGCCAGTACCATGTCATACAACGTTGGACAAAATAGAAGCTGAAGGATATCAAGATGGATCTTCTCCTTGCGTGCATGGGTCGTAAAGCATTAAATGACTGCAAGCACACCTGTCATACTCGACGAACCATGCAGTCTAATGAGCATCTAACCTAGAGACAACAGACACTTCAACAGATATATTTTTCAAAGAGAAGGATATATAGAAGACTGATGACTCCATAAAGAACAAATGAGCTTTCATCTTACAAACTGCGAGCATCAGAAAGAAGTGCCCTGAGCTTCACTTCCTAGCTTGCTGTAGCTCTTGCTCTCTATTTCTGATTGTTTTTAACCTTTGGAGAGCTTGTGTGTTCTGAGAGATTCTCTTATTGTAGATCTTTCTCTCTCAGTCACTACCTCAGATCGAGCACTTGTTGTAAGCTTGGTCTAGGGGCATTTTGCCTTTATTCACACTTGTGGTGAAGTTCCTCTTCGGGCTGTGAAGAGAAGACCTGTTGTGAACAGGTGGTTTGTATTCCCTCCGGTAAGGAAGGAAGACCTGTGTATCAGGGTGTTTGTATTCCTCTTCGGGGTTAGAAGAGAAGGCTAGCTACGGCTGGATGTGTAAGAGTCCTTAAGGGGGACAGTACCCTTGGTAGTGAAAGCCCAAGTTGTTGCTTGGGGATTGGACCTAGGACTCCTTGGTATATGAGGGCCGAACCAAGATAAAAATCTCCTATTACATGATTGCTTGTGTGCGTTTGTTTGTCTTCATTTATCTAACACTAACTATTCTCTTTAGTGCATTCTGTTAAGCGCTCCTGTTAATAGGTTTTAATCTAAGAATTTTTAGAATCCCATTCACCCCCCCCCCCTCTGGGGTAGTTAGCTGGGCAACATATGTCTGAGGTACGCAAGTTGAGTATGGTCCAACGTGGGTACCAGGAATACCTGCAGCCATTAAATGCCCAGAGAGACACGCACACAAAGAAGGATCATCTAGATATCTTTTGCTTCTTGTTTGTCCAACGTTGTAGGGTGTGATTCTGGCAGAAATCTTCGCACAATAAATACTGAAACATAGATAGCTCAACTGTCTCTAAGCTGTCAGTCAATGTTCGATGGCATGCAATAAGAAAATACGCCAAAAAGGAAATGCAATTCTGTCACCCTGTAAAGTTTTTGCTTAAAGAACACAGATGCAGAAGGCACACAGATATATTTCGTGCAGAGATATGTACTAACACAATAAATGCTCAAGAGCACAAGATACAATGTTATATGTGCGAAGACTTGAACTCCATAGAGATTAAAAAAGAATGCATTTGAAGATTAATGAGGATAATTATTTTCAAGATTATCTGAGAAGATAATGAAAGTATATGCAATTTATTTAAACCATAATCGTTGTGAAAAGAGTTGATGAATTCATGAAATTGTTGTCATAAATATATAAATGAAATCTATGTGGAAGTAGAGTCGATGTGACCATAATCTATGTACAAATATAGTGAAATCGTTGTTCTGTACACAATCGTTATATGAATGAAATTGATGTACAGACAAAATCGTTGTTTAAGTAAAATCGTTGTTTCATAGGGAGTCGTTGTAGAGAAGAAATCGTTGTAGCAGCACTCAAATCATTATAGCGACCAAGTCGATGTTTAAGTGAAACAGAATCGTTGTAGCGACCAAACCGTTCTTTAAGTGAAATAGAATCATTGTAGCGACCAAATCGTTCTTTAAGTGAAATAAAATCGTTGTAGCGACCAAATCATTATTCTATGATGAAATCGTTGTTTTACCAAAATCGATGTTTAAGTGATATTGAAATCGATGTATCAACGAAATCGTTGTTTTACTTATGAAATCGTTGTGAGACAGAAATTGTTGTTTTACTTATGAAATCGTTGTGATACCGAAATCGTTGTTTTACTTATGAAATTGTTGTGAGACGGAAATCGTTGTTTTACTTATGAAATCATTGTGAGACCAAAATCCTTGTTTTACTTATGAAATCGTTGTGAGACGGAAATCGTTGTTTTACTTATGAAATCGTTGTGAGACCGAAATCGTTGTTTTACTTATGAAATCGTTGTGCGATGGAAATCGTTGTTTTACTTATGAAATCGTTGTGCGATGGAAATCGTAATTTTACTTATGAAATCGTTGTGTGATGGAAATCGTTGTTTTACTTATGAAATCGTTGTGCGATGGAAATCGTTGTTTTACTTATGAAATCGTTGTGCGATGGAAATCGAATAACAGTGTGTATGGATAACTTACTGATTTTAATTGACTTGATGCCTATTAATAAACTTCAGAGAAAGATGTTAGATAATGTTTTCAATGATTTTATTAATCACCAAAAAATCATATAATAAAAGATAATTTATTTATGGAGATGAACTGATCATCAACTATAAGCTGCCAATGATTCCCATATAAATGAACAAAAAAATAAATAATGATGGTTTGTTACTGGATCATTATTGGATACTTAATAGGTAAAACAGTTTAGGCATACCATATACAGATTGGAAGTAGAGAGTATGACTTCTCTAACAAAGAATTTTTCTATACAATTGATTTAATTTTATTTACACCATTAGATGTCCATCTACAAAAGTTAAACCACAAACTGTCGAATATCCCGAAACGCTTTAAAAGCGTTGATGGAATGACACCCCACAGATACTTGCAAGTTTAAAGGAATTTAAAACATAGCAGACATACTATATTGGTGAAGATGCTAGCCTTGGAAAATATTAAAGAAAACTAAAAACACACAAATACTCACTCAACATATTCTTGAAATATTAATGTGTCCAACATCTTGCCCTCCCCTTCATACACTTCTTTTATTGTTTTCTTTTTTGCCTTTTTCGCATCTTTACTTTTTGATGGCCCCGTTCTCTTCTTCGGCGAATCCTCTTTTTCTTTGGAGTCCACCACTGTAAATCTCTTCCTTCGGCCCCTTCAAATTGTAAAGAACATGTTAACAACATGAAAAAAATAACTAACATATTCAGTCAGAAAAATTAAACATATGCTTACATGTTTGATGTTGTAGCCTTTTAACTTATAAACTAATATTAAGAATAATTGAGAAATGAGAGGGCAAAAATAAACTATATTTGCATTACCATATCTGGAAGAAAGAGAGACAAGTCAGCAAAAAGAGGTCTACAATAGCAAGCTGCGTGCACTAAATATCATGGACAAAGATAAATTTAATTTTTCACAGGACAAGAAGCAAAACAAAAACCAACCAAAATAATAATAAATGCTATGAAATGATATCAAAATAGAAGATTTGATAAAAACTACCAAATATCCTCTCCTCCTCCTCGTGGTACCAAACTGTGAATGAAATCTTAGTTTCATATGGCTCCTCTATGGACATGAAACAAAAAAATGGGAGTAGAACAACACTTCTTTAAAAAAAAATACCATATGCACAATCTCAAAGCAATTTTTGAAAGAAAGCTTATCCAACTTGTCCACAACTGTTCTCTGGTCAGCTGAGGTGCTTCAGCTTCATTTCACAGTATAGCCTGAACTCTTACCTGTTGAGCAACTTTTTCTATCTCTTTGATTACTAAAACATTTATCATAATATTTTTTTCTATGACAAAACCTTTTAATATATTCGCCTTTACCATTTATGAAAATCACAAAGCTCTTATTTATACAAACATACTTTCTGTCAAAGACTATGCCTACACAGAACCTAAATATCATCACAACAAAATTTTTCTAAGTCTACAGTGTACACTGTATATCACACTAACTCCGACTCCTGACTCTGACTCTTGGAAAGTCGAAGTAATGCTTCGATTGATGAACAATCTGGTAACACTCCGACTCCTAAGAAGTCGAAGTCTGACGGCACTCTGACTCTTGAAAAGTCGAAGTCTTTGTACCGATTGGTTATCTATTGAGCCTCACTCCGACTCCTTGAAAGTCGAAGTTGGACGCACTTTGACTTCATATAAGTCGAAGTCCGCTATCTATTAGTTGGCACTCCGACTTCCCAAGAAGTCGAAGTCATTGCTTTCTAACTCCAACTTCAATGAAGTCGAAGTAGCTGTATTCATTGTGAGTCGAAGTTTATTATCTGTACAGTTGTATTGTAAATTTCTTACTCCAACGTCTTGCAAGTCGAAGTGTCTCATATCAACTTCTGTATATCAGTACTTAGATGTTATTTCAAGCCTCTATCAGTAAGTACAAATTAATATACATCATTACATAAGTTTTACATTGAAATATCTTTTACATTCAGATAGTGTTTCTTAAAATCTTTTTTCCTCAGTTAAAATTCAATTATCTTTTTGGCAATAAAAATATTTTATTCAAAATTATTTATCTAAGAAGTTTCCTTTTGGGGATCTGTAATATATGAGATATATTTATTATCTCTTTCACTGACAGGAAGATAAGCTGATCTCTGGTTGATGGATGGTCAAGAATTAAATGCTTGATAAGCATAAGTTGTATGGGCTATCTGTCAGAACCTACTTGCTACTGTTAGAAATACCATGACTTTCAGAAAGAAATCGTGTGCAACTGTCTGTTCATTCTTAAATGTTTTGAACTTCTGTTTGAACTTTTTCATACTTTATATCCTTTATCTCACCTACCTCTGAAAGTATGTATGGAGGCATATGCTTTTGTCTTGTCCTTTTAGGTTTGCAGAACATTTAATGAAGCATGCCTCGCCTTCAACCTTGAGCATGGAACCTACAGAATAATCATGAAAGTGTCTCTCAAGCATGAAGCTACAAAATATAGTCTAAAGACGTTGGGACTCATGGAGCTAAAGATTTGATGGACGAAACTAAGAAGATCAAAGTCTCCTCTCAACAGTCATTCTTCAACGGCTAGCTTCCAATGGCCAAAACTCAAATGGTCAAGTTTGAAGTTCATATATATGAAGCCGAAGCTTGAAGTCGAATATACACAAGAAAAGAGACATAGAGACACATATATAGAAGACATAGAAGCCTACACTTCACTCCCATCCGAAAGCTAGTAGAGCCACTCAAAGAGAAAGAGAGCCTCTCCTCAGTCTTAGACTTCATGCTCTCCATTGGCAATTAGAAGTCTTCTTCGCTTGGTGGATTACTGCATTTCAGAACCTTTTCAGTCCACCTCTTTTCAGAAAGAGCTTGAGCTCAGCTTTCATTTGTTTCTCTTTCTGAATCTCTGTGTTTGTTCATTGTTGTTGAGCAGACACACAAGTCTTTCATACTTCTATGTAAGGAAACCCACAGGAGGTTTATATCCTACAGTCCCCCTCTTGTGTAGGGAAGATCTACAAGTGTAGATGGCCTTTGTACCCCTTAGTTAAGGGCAGACTTGCTGGGAAGCAAGTTGGCTTGTAATACATCTAGAGTTCGAGAGAAGGCCAAGTATTTCTTGGTAGTTAGTGAAATCCTAAGTGGTTTCTTGGGGACTGGACGTAGGACTTCCATGTGGGAAGGGCCGAACCAAGATAAAATCCTTGTGCATTCTTGTGTGATTGATTCCGCCAAGTTTTCACTTTTTCGCACACACCACACTAAGAACTAACAACGTTATTTAGTGTTGTTTATCTTTTAGATAAAATTTTTAAAGCACAAGAAGTCCTATTCACCCCCCCCCCCTCTAGGACAATTATAGTGCCATCTCGATCCAACATTACCCACAGGCTTTGAGTGTTTATCTGTCCCTTCCATTGGATCAGATACTTGTCATTTAATTCTAGATACCAAGAGAAAAATATAGCATGATCAAAATATATCCTGATTTAAAAAAAAGTATCAGATAACAGCAAAAGAGAAATATCCTGATTCAAAATCAAGAAGATATTACAAGTATAGGTACATATGTCTTCAAATTGGGATCTCTACACCATCAATGTCATCTCTCTCCCATGTGATGTTTATGTCATCAAAAAAAGCAACATCATCATCAATGTTTACATCTTTTGCATCATTTTCAGTAATTTCTTCATTTTGCATGTTGAAGTAATTTCTCGGCTTTGTTTTCCTCACAACAAACCATCCTTCCATTTTGGGATCCTCCACATACCATACTTGTTCCACTTCAGAGGCCAAAACATATGGTTCACTTATATGTAATTTATAGTTTAGGTTGACCAATGTGAAACCTTCTTCTTTAATTACCCCTCGCTGAATATCAACCCAGTCACACTTGAAAAGTAATACCTTTCTTCGATCGTAATAGTTCAACTCTAATATTTCTTGAAGAACACCATAATATGTCACCTCATCTCAGATAGGAGCCTTGTCTTTAACACTGGAAAAACTTGAAGTTTTTGCATACATAACAACCCCACTATTCTGTGTCTTCCTATGAAGTTCAATATGCCGAGTTTGAAAACGAAACCCATTTACTAGACATACGTTAAACTTCTTCCCCACATTCAATGGTCAATCTTTCAGCACAATTGTGTTGAATATAACCCATGATTGTACTTGCCTTGCAAAGAGATAACCTAAAAAAAAAGGTTACATGTTGGTTATCATTAAAAATATGTCATGTAGACTAAAATAATATGGAAGCATTTACTTACTTTACACTTAAACGAATCTGGAAACTGTAATGTATGACATCGCTCAATTTCCATTTCACTTGCTCGTGGTCTTATTTTCCGTATTTCTTCAAGATGCATACTACATACAAAATGTGGACAATACATTAACGGTATGGTATTGAGAAACAATACATTAATGGGTTGTCATTTGACTTACCTTATGTAAGGAGATATGTCCTCACAATGAAATAGTACACAGAGATGAGCTTTATTCAACTCATCATTGCTAAGATGATAAGCAGTTCCACCACCTAAACATCGACCATTTCTTGAAAAAATATATCATCCTTTTTGTGTCATTTCTTCAGCCCCTTCATCTTCATTTCTTAAAGGCTAGTTAAGCCAGGTCTCAACATCATCGTCTAGATATCTCGAAGAAAAGATAAGAGTCTCCTCTGCTATAAACCCTTCTGCCATTGACCCCTCTGGACGTGCCCTATTCAGTACAAAGGACTTAAGTCTCACCAAAAACCTAGTGGAGATTCAAAATGAAATCAAGTATTATTAGCAATAGTGTACAACTGTCAGGCACAAGTATAAGATTAATGCAAACCTTTCAATAGGGTACATCTATCTATACTAAACTGGGCCAGCAAGTCTTGCTTCGTCAGGTAAGTGGATGAGAAGATGTACCATTATATTAAAAAGCTTGGCAGAAAGATCATCCAATCGACACAATATGTTTGCATTTCTTGTCTAAGCTTATAGAAATAACTTGATGATGAAGTCTTGGAACATATTAGAGAAAAAAATTTACATACATCGTTAATTGCAGATCTCAACTCCTTTTGTGTCACTCCCCTCATGCTACTGGAAGCAATTGTTGCATGAAGACATGACAATCATGACTTTTAAAACCCAAATTTTCTTACGATCATTGGGATTTACATGCCTTGATATGTTTGATGCATAGCCATCTGAAACTTTCACAGTTTTCAAAACCTTGCAAATTGTATCCTTCTCCATCTTGCTCAAAGTGAACATGGTAGGTGGTAATAGCAATCTGTTAGAATCCAAAGTTTGATGTTGAAGAGTGACCCTTATACCCAAATGTTGGAGATCATATCGAGCTTTCAAACCATCTTTTGTTTTGGCATCAGCATCTAACAAAGTTCCAATAATACTATCACAAACATTCTTCTCGATATGCATGACATCAAGATTATGTCTCAATAGTAAGGACTTCCAATATGGTAAGTCAAAAAAATTACTTTTCTTCTTCTAATTGGTATGACACTTAAGAGTGGATGATGATGTTGCAGTGTCCTTTTGTTTTCTTTTCACTCCCACTTTAAATTTGGGAACTTTCCCAATAGTAAATTTAAGTGGATGCAAATGCTTAAGTATATCAACCCCAGATAACACACTTGGTCTGGCTCTCATTTCTTCTTTTCCATCAAACCTTCGTTTCATAGAACGAAACTTATGACCCACACCTAACCATCAATGATGATTAGTGCAACAAAATTTTCTACTACCTTTTAACCATAAAGATGATGTATCTGCATTACATGTAGGGCAAGCTAATCAACCCTTAGTGCTCCAACCAGACAAATAATCATATGCAGAAAATCGTTAATCGTCCAAAGCAGTGCGGCATGCATAGAAAATATTTCACCCTTATAAGCATCGAATGTTTCAACTCCATGCCAAAGAATTTGTAATTCTTCAATAAGTGGCTGAAGATAGACATCAATATCATTTTCCGGACCTTTAGGACCCGGAATGAGTAATGACACAAAAATACTTTGTGGCTTCATACACAACTATGGAGGTAAGTTGTATGGTGTCAACAACACAGGCCATGTACTATGACTCGTACTCATTACCTCGAAGGGGTTGAAACCATCACTTGCCAAGCCTAGGCGCACATTACGAGGTTCTAAACCAAAACCATCAATCGCATCTAACGCCTTCCAACAAGAGGAATCAGCCAGGTGCCTTAGAATGTCATCTTCTGGGCGTTCATCACTATTCCAACACATGGTTGCAGATGATTTACTGCAAGTGTATAATCTTTGCAGTCTTGGAATCAATGGAAAATATTGAAGAACTTTCTTTGCAACCTTAATCTTGTTGTTATGATCACTTCTTTCAGTTCCTTTCGTCCATCTAGATTCTCCACATTTAGGACAATGATCATAAGACTCATACTCTTTCTGGTACAAAATACAATCATTAGGACATGCATCAATCTTGTGACAATCATATCCCACTTTACCAATGATTTTTTTCAATTCATAGAACGTAGCTGGCAACACATCACCTTCTGGAAGAGCCTCTTTCAACAGTTTCAGAAGCATGTCGAAAGATTTGTTGCTCATTTTGCCTCTACATTTTATGTTGAACAATCTGACTATAAATGAAAGCTTGTTGAATGTCTTGCAACTAGGGTACAAATGCCGTTTAACATCTGCCAACAACTATTGAAATTCACCATACTCTCCTTTATTATCATCCATTGACTTCACTTCTGCATGTTTTGAATTTTCCTCACCAATAACATCCTCCAACATCAAATACAAACCAACATCCTTCGAAAGTGTTGTGCGTGCAAAATCCATAGACATTTGCCTGGAAGAAGAACTACTCCCATGGAACTCCCAAAATTGTTTATCTTTAATGACTCCATAATGAAACAAATGTTGTCTTACTATTTCTTTTTCATGTCTCAAGAGGCATACACACTCCAAACAAGGACACTCAATCTTTTTTGATGGAGCAGAGTAAGCAGAAGCTACTTGAATGTATGCGTCAACTCCACCCATATATTCCCTTGTATTCTTCAACTTATCCATCCAACTCTAATCCATAACGTCTCACTACAAAAAAAAGGCTCATTTACATTATATTCAGCATACTATAAATAAATCCTACTACGATCAATTGTAACACACTTAAGTGCACAATCCACATATGATAAATAATTTTAATTTTATTGTGAAGCTACTTGTGCAATGAAATAGATATAGAGTGTTTCGTGATTCATGGTTTCATGATTCATGAATTGTTTTTAATGGGCATGAAAAAACTGTGACAAATATCAATAAGGGTGAGAGGTAGCTAAAATCAAATGCTTTCTAACAATATCCTCAAAGATTCACATACACATCAGCAGCTACTTGAAATAATCGATCTATTATAAGAACAAAGAGAAAGAAAGTAGAAGGGAATTAAATTGTCATGGTTCAAAGTGCCTTACAAAAGATTTTGACTTGGAAACACTCATCAGTCTCTTACAAAGAGTACAAAAGATTTGGCCTGCAAAACTGTTACAAGATTTCCAATGAATTGTCTAACGACAAGACATGAAGTTTCAACGTGACACCATTTGGTGGAGTACGAACTATAGATGTTCAGATCATCAAAACGCAAGTGTACTCATAGAACGGTCAAATTAGGCAAACAGGTATTCATGGCAGCTGTAATTTTATATAAGGTTGTAAAGTGCTTAAGTGTGTAGAATTACTTGGAAACAGGAGTCTAGCACCACAATGAAATCCAAACACGAACAATTTCTATGGCACATGAGAAAGTAATTACTAAAAAAGGACAGGGAACAACAATGCACAAGGTAGCGTACGTGGGGCTTCATCATGCCCCATCAAGGATTAAAAGAGAAAAAAATAAGGTAAGCAACCAGAAGAAAAAAAGGACGAGGGAAGAACAAGAAAAATGTGATCTTGAGGCATCTGCCAATATTGTAATATCTCCATTCCTTTCACCCGCGCTAACAGACCGCACAGAAGGCGAAGCACATGCCAGGGAGGAGCAAAGAAAAACAAGAGAAAGAGCAGAGAGAGGAATCCACAAAGGAACAAATCAACAACATATACCAATGAAAAACTGTGACAAATTACCAGAGAGATATTTGTCCTATAATCCAACATTAAGTTATTTTCCTAGGTAATCTTTGAGGATATTTGTCCCCAGAGAATGTGTACGGTCATCCCCTCCATCCCCCTCCTAATGCCTAGTCTGGCGATCCCATTTCTCGCAATACTTTGCCCCCTCCCCCACCCCCCACAAACCACCAGCAGCACCCCTCCCCCCTCAAATCCAACAACATCCCCTATCGCCGCACCTCCTCCCCACCGGTCAACCCCTCCATCTCCCTCACAATCCGACTCCCCCTCACGTCCACCACCAACCCTGGCCCTGTCGGCGCCCCCTCCACCTCCCAATCACCACTCCGGTGACTGCCTGCCCCCACCCAGCCTGCAAGTCCCCAAATTGAGTGTGAATGATAATGTACTTACGTGCGAGGAAGGTGTAGGGTACGAACACTACCTGCTGCCACCGCGAGTCTTCTCCACTGGGGATGCTGCCTGCCATCGCCATGAGTCTTCTCCACTGCGGGTACGCTGCCTGCCGACGTCGCCGCAAGTTCTTCTCCACTACAGATGCCGCCTACTGCCGCTGCAAATCTCCTATGGGCTGCTGCTTGTTTGCCCTAAACCCCTTTCATCGCTGCCTGCAGGAAAGTGGAGAGTGGAGGCAAGGGGAAGGAGGGGGCTTTTTGCCCTTCAATCTTTGCACGGGAGGGCTTAATTCGATGCACGTCCAAAGTTAATAATAATATTTTACTATATACTTACTGTACCAAACTCCGTAGGTATATGTGTAACGACCCACTTCCATTCGGTATGGTTACACCAACCCACATCGGATGAGAGCAAACTGCTACAGGGGAGAAAACCCCAATGATATTCATATGAGCTGAGATATACATGAATAGAAAGGAATATTACAATGGAATTTAAATAAATCTTATTCCATCAACATTTTAATCCACATACCACAGTCTATATAGTCCAAGAAAAAATAACACAATCACAATGTCCACTAACATATAGCCAATTCCAAGTACATAAACCAATGTTCAAATTACAATGTATTACATACTAGGAAATAAATTACAAGTTTTCAATCTACTCCTCAAACTCCGCGTCGGATCTTGCTAACTTCTCGGCTTCTAAATCTCTTGAAATCTTTAGCAAGGGTGAGTCTACACAATAGAGTTAGCAAGTAACTTAAAACTTCAAACCATACACTTATCGTACATGCTTTCTAACAATTTAACACTACTAAACTTACTAGAATTCAACAGTTAAATTCATATATGCTCAAGCTATAACATAAATGATTAAACATGGAATCATATTAAACAAATTATACTAACACATGTAAACAATAATTCTAACATGGATACTTATAACATGGAACACTAACATGGAAACATTCATACACTTACATGCTTTCATTCCTTATTTCCACATAATACTAACACGTGACTTCTATTTAATTTATAACATGATACTAACCACATATTCATCAAGCAATCTCTATCTCATGGACATAATAACATACACCTACACATAGTATTAAACATGATATCACAATCAAAATTCATATTGACACATGTAGTAATTTCTCATGACATGCACACATGCACTTTTGCCTTGGCTTTCACATGCACTTACTTTCACATTATCACACATTCACTTACACATGTTTTCACATGGTTTTCACTTTACATATTCACGTATCATATAGTTTTCACGTTGCACATTCATGTATCACTTATCACTCCACTTACACATACCACGTGCCACGTTCACATGTCACTATACACGATATACACATGTTCATTTTTCACGTTGCCAAGACACAGCCCAAACCACCACTAGAAAGATCATGTAACACTTACACATGCACATACACGTACTTAATCACCAGGCAAAGTGATCAAGTCTTGGTCACTGCAGAACCGGGGGAAGCTCTCCCCACCATTACCAGTGGAACTTGTCCACCTCCAGGATTTCACAAGACCCTTTGCCTCGGGTATCACGTAACACGATTGAGCTTTCCCGTAGGGGCACTACCAGAGTACAGCTCCAAGCAAGCAATCTAGGGCGGCAGTGTCTTATGGGCACAATTTATTTATCTTGTCACATTAATACATCGCACACACACACATGCCACTTGTTCTCTCACTTCCCAAGCACATGCACACACATATATCATGGAACATAAACTTATCACATTCAAACTCTTAGACCAATCATAAACATAAATTAACAGAACCTCATCATGATGCTAATCATATTTTCACATATAAATGAAATCTATTGTTAAAAACATGGTATAGAAACTTCAGAAATTAGTAGCAATTTGCACAGTATTCAGAATCCTATCAACTCTTAACCACATGTTAAATATAGCACATGGAACATATATGTAAATTTTCACAATTTTTGGAGTAGTAAAATTATTTTTAATAATTAACACAGATTACATATGATTTAACAAGATAAATCATTTAAGCATGGTAGACAGTAAGAAGTCGGTCCTAACAGGTCCAAAACATGAGAACAATCACTCTAAGATCGTGGTAATTTTCTGAATCTGTAACATGCAACAAAACTATTTAATCAGAATTAAACACAGTCAAAATATACTTATTCTCTAAGAACAAAAATTATTACAATTAATCTCTTGCTCAGAAATTTGCCAGATCCTCATGATATGACCTACATATCATACCTGACAAACTCTGATGTTCACGACATGCACAGATCTCCGAATAAGCAAAAATCACAGTACAAGGATTAACATGCATTTTTGCAGAACACAGTTGAACTTGACGACAAAGGTTCTTGCCGTCAGAGTGAGTTAACGGTAGGATCGTCTGCCGTCAACACAGGAACTCGGCGGCAACAAAGTGGCCGTCTACCTCCTGTCTGCACACAGTACAGACCGAGACACAGAAAACACAGAATCTTGGGGGTCCATGCATGAAATGAAAATCCGTAAAAATGTGAAAACCCTGAAGGACAAGTCTATGGAGTTAACCAATAAGTCACTTGCCTGTGAAAAATCTCAAAAGCGATGATTTGGTCGAAGAAGCCCTCCTCGGCCAATGCCAAGAAGGTTATGTTCTCCTCCCAGATCCAATCTTCCTACAGATGTAGATCGATCCTCCGGAGTTGGGGAGGCTTCCTCAATGTTTGGAGTAACTCCCAGTCGAAGTAGATCGCCAGATGACTCCTCCAAATGCCAGATCTAGTTCGCCAAAGATTAGGTTTTCTCACAGAATGTCTAGGGTTTCTCAAAAGCCAGAAAGACCTAATCTGAGCAAAAGCTGGGTATTTTATAGGCTAAAGGGGTCGGGTATGCATCAAGTTAAATCATCCTCCCATTGGACAGGTTTCCTAATCAAGAAGCCGGAAGAAATGCTACCGTTTCTAGATCTGAAATCCATAACGCATCCAGAGAAGTAAACGACCAACATACTGCCGTTGACAAAAAAGTCAACGTCCATCAATGTTGACGCCAGGAGACAGTAAATGGCACAACTATGGCCATCTAATCACTATTAACGTCAAAAGATATTGACGTTAAAAAGAGTTTCGGCCAGAACACAGAAATAATTAGATAAACACATATGCACAATATAAATACATACAACATGCACTACATTATTTAAATATACTATGCACAGAAATAAATAAATATAATATACACACAGGAATAACATATATTTATACGCATTCACATAGGTAAGTAAATACTTATAATATACACGAAATTCGGGGGCCTCACAATATGATTTTATTATATACTTACAGTATCACGCCATAGGGATAGGTACATCTAAATTTTAAGAACAAATTTCGTCTGATATCCTTACGACACGTACAGTTTGTAGGTATAGATATATCTATGCATACGAAGAGCTTACGAATATATTGAACCGTAAGAAACTTTTGTGTAAAGCTAAGATTTATTGTAGTGTGGGTGCATTGCATATGCACAAGTAACAGAAGAGAAGAGAAAGAGGCTAGATGATCGTGGAGAAAAATGTATGTTTGTTGGCTATTTCGGTGAATCAAAAGCTTACCAACTCTATAATCCACTTTCTAATAAAATAGTGGAAAGTAGAGATGTTATTTTTAGTGAAGCAGAGGCTTGGAGCTGGAATGAGATTATTGACAAAAAGATAGTGATGGAAGAATCAGAAGTTGAACAACAACAACCTTATGAAAAAGCAACATCCACCACAATAAATGTCACCATCTTCTCCGGAAACTCCTCCATCTAAAGGGAGTGAGGCATCATCTCGAGATACTCCATCTACATCACAAGGCCCTAGTTCTTCTTCAAGTTGTTTTTCTACGAAGATGAGAAGCTTGAGAGAGATCTATGAACAATCAGAAGTAGGTGGAGAGACAAATCTCTTCTATTTGTTTGCTGATCATGAGACTCTAACTTTTGATGAGGCTATACAACAAGATTGCTGAAGGACAACGATGAAGCAGGAGATCCATGCCATTGAGAAGAACAAGACCTGGGAGTTAGTCATACCCTCGGCAAGTCACAAGGCCATCGGTGTTAAATGGATCTATAAGACCAAGTACACTGCTGATGGAGAAGTAGAGAGATATAAAGCAAGACTTGTAGCTAAAGGTTACAATCAAAAATATGGTGTAGACTACGATGAAGTCTTCGCACTTGTTGCTCGGCTTGACACTGTAAGATTGTTAATTTCTCTTGTAGCTCATCATAGGTGGAAGATCTACCAGCTAGATGTCAAGTCAGCTTTTCTAAATAGACTCCTTAAAGAAGAGGTCTACATTGAACAACTAGAAGGTTTCATTATAAAAGGCGAGGAGCACAAGGTATATTGCCTAAAGAAGGCCATCTATGGCCTAAAATAAGCGTTGTGGGAGTGGAATTCATGCATAGATGGTTATCTACATAAAAATATGTAACGTTGTGGCCGTTTGGATCTGTGTTTATTGGTTCTGGTGTGGTGCTCATGACCAATGTGGGGTCATTGGGCCCTGGTCGTGGTCTCCGTGCATTGTGTGGGTGTTGTGGGCCAGAGAGGTTTTAGCCCAAACAGCCCACAGGTTCACTGGTTGTGAATGCAATAGGGTGGGGCATCACGTTTTGAACACGACGGTTTGGTGTTTCGCATTCTGAAGGCGACAGGATGCTACGTCACGTTCTTGTTTCCGGTTGGGATAAGTTTGGTCCTCCGGCCAAACAGAGTAGGAAGCTCTGTTCGACCGAGGAGAGGGTTGCTGCGGCGATTTCCGACGATGTCGGCTTTGAAGCTTGTTCTTGACGTGGTTCTGGCGCGTAGAAGCTGTTCAGAGCGTGGAGAACACCGATCGAGCCTCGTTCTGCGAGTTCTTCTTGTTGGTAGGGACTTTTCTCATCTTATTTGCGTTATTTGATTGATTTAAAGCATGTTTAATATGTATCGATGAGTGGTTGTGTTTCCAGTATAGTGTAATTGATTTGTAGAAGCTTGGTGTGCATGGAAATGAGGATTGAGCTGGTTTTTGTGTGAGCACCACAGTGCAGTGTTTTTGTCTGAGAAGGCGACGGGTCAGGCTATCACGTTCAGGTCGCGACCACTGGCCTCGTCGCGTTTTGGTTTGTGAACACAGCCTTTCGAGCCGTCGTGTCCTAAACGCGACGGTAGACACTGTCGCATGCTGATGTGAGTTTGGTTTGTCGGGCTGTCGCATTCTTATCGCGACAGTGGCCCCCGTCGCGTTCTTTTGTCCGAAATAAGTTGCTAAGCCTTAGGCAATGAGGGTCCTGTGTGGACCTAGCTCAGATTGTCTAGGGTATTTTAAGTGGTTCTGAGTTGATTAATGATTAGTAAAGTATGTTTAGGTTAATGGTTATGTTAATCATGTTGAGCATGTTAAAAGGTTATACGATTCATATATGTGTGGTTTATGTGCATAGTGGTGTGTTGCTATGGAGGCCATGAGATAGCCGATGACATGCAAGGTTATAATGTGAATCCCGTGTTTAATGGTATGTAGTTGCTTGGAGGTCACGTGGTGACCAGTGACGAGCTAATTATGGTTTGTGTATCGTGGTATAAATTTTAGGTTGTGGTAATCGGCATGGTTTGTGTGCTTGCCGAGTTTGGTGGTCCGACGTCTATTCTGGAATGCCTCTCCAGTCTGGTACCCTAGGTTTTGTGTGAGCCAGACACGTTAGTGCTCGGGGTTTGTCCCGGTACTATGCGTACCGTTGAGGTCTGTGTCGTCTTCCTGGACACCCTCACTCCGGTGTTTGAGTTGTATGTCCAGCTGAGGGAAAGACGACAGAGGGCAGCGGCTCGTGTTTGTGGGTGTGCAGTCGCTTGTAGCATGCTCGTGGTTGGGGGTATGGACACAAGTACATGTACTGAGCCCCAGCTAGTCCTGTTTTCTAGTGCCTCACTTTAAGGAGCTTAGGCCGGAGTCCCTAAAGGTGCCAGGCATGGGCTTGCAGTTGTGTGTGGTCTACAGGTGTGGTGTTGGTTGCTCTCCCCTATTCTTTGGCTTTACTGTGTGGTTGTGGAGCGGCAGTTGGACCTTTTGTCCGTGACTGCGAGATTGAGAGGTAGTTCTTATGTTGTGTTGTCTGGGTTGGATACTAGCATCATGAACCAGTAGTCCGTTCCTGTGTGGTGGCGTCGTTCTCTCCGACTCGTGCTTTGCCTGTAGTTGTGGCTTGTGAGTGGTGACTCACCGATTGTGGTTTGACTTGCTGTGGTGTGCCTTGTTGGCAGTACAATTGTGTTGAGGTTTTGTGGTGGTACCTCGTAGTGGTAGGCACTTGTACCCTTTGTGGGTATCCATTTGTCATGGTAAGTTGTGAACCAGCCTTTTCAGGTGTTGAGGTGGAGCTGTGCTCCGTGGAGATCGTGCTGTAGGACCTTCCACTTGCTGTGTTGTACCCTTTTGAATGTGGCTTTCCAATGTGTTGTGATTTAGGGTATAATGGACTAGCTCCTCGCTAGCAGTCCTATTACCCTCGTGTTTGAGGTTTGCCTATGAGACTTGTAGCTTAGGCAATGGTTTGCCTGTGAGTCTTGTGGTCTAGGTGCTTCAGTTGTTGGGCAGACTAGTGGTGTCTTGCTAGTCCTGTTGTTTCCACTTACATTCTGAGAATTGAGTTAGTTGATGTGTTTATATTTAATTGCAGTCAATCTACATTTAATGAGTGCATGTTGTGGTTTGGTTATCAGCGTTACCTGTGAGACCCTTAGGGGTTAAGGACTTGGTTCCTTCTTTTAGTTGTTGGTGGTGGTTGTTTTTTGGAGGTTCCTGCTGAGCTTGTGACTTGTTGAGGCTCACTCCCCTATAGTTCTTTTCAGGGCTTGCCATGTGTTTGGCTTGTAGCGGCATTTTGGCATACTTGTACCACTAGCAGTTGAGTTGTAGTTGCGTTCAGTGTGAGCTTTGCTCTCTCAGGGTATGCCCTAGGTAGTTGTACTTTTCTCTTGGACATGTAATAATGCATTGGGACAATGTAATTGTGAAAATGAGTATAAATACATGTACTTTCTTATATATTATACTCTGTGGTTGTCTTTTATATTCTTACTGGATACTTGTGTGAGATATCTCTAGTGAGACTTTGGTCTGATCGTGAGAGGTGGACTTAGATATGGAGCCTTATTCGGCATAAATATCTAGGGCCGTTACATCAAATGCCTGTACGAGCATGCAGTCTATGTGAAAAAAGAGATCATGGAGAATTTCTTTTTATATGCCTTTATGTTGATGACCAATTGTTTATAGGAAACAGCCAAGAGAAGTTTGAAGCTTTCAAGAAAAGTATGTTCAAAGAATTCGAGATAACAGATTGTGGACTTATGTCATACTTTCTTGGCATAGAAGTGAAGCAAAATGAAGATGGGATATTCATATCTCAAAGAAAGTATGCAAAGGAGATCCTCAAAAAGTTCAAAATGAAATATTCAAGGCTATAAACACACCTATGACAATGATTTTGAAGTTGATAAAGAAAGGAAAAGGAGGAGCAATTGAACCTACTCTATACCAGAGTTTGGTTGGCAACTTAAGGTACCTCACTATCACTAGGCCAGATATTATCTATGCTATTGGTCTTGTGAGTAGGTACATGGAAACACCAAAGAATTATCATTGGCTTGCTGCAAAAAGAATTCTAAGGTACATTAAAGGATCCATAGAATATGGTCTCTTTTATCCCTATGGTAGAGAAGCCAAGCTATGTAGTACTCTGATAGTGATTGGGGTGGTGATCTTGATGAAAGAAAAAGCACCACATGTTATGTTTTCTTCTTTGGACCAACAACTTTTTCATGGAGTTCAAAGAAACAGGGTGTGGTGGCCCTATCAAGTTGTGAGGCTAAATATATTTCAGCTTCATCTACTGTATGTGAAGCATTGTGGCTAAGGAATCTATTGAATGAGTTATATCATCCACAATTAGAATTCACAGATATTTTTGTGGATAACATGTCTGCAATAAAACTCTCGAAGAATCCAATAGATCATGGACGAAGGAAGTATATTGACACTAGATTTCATTTTATTTGAGACCATGTCAAACTAAAGATTGTAAAGCTCGAGTATTGCAACACTACAGAGCAAGTGGCAGACATATTCACTAAGGCATTATCTGTCGACAAGTTTGTGAAGTTTTGAGACATGCTTGGCATGAAGGAAATTCAAGTTTGAGGGGGTGTGTTAGAAATGGCAAACTTGACCCCTTCATTCTTGACTTAGTCCCACAGTGATGTGTCCGGTGGAGAAGGGAGGGTGGTTTCCTACCACCCATTGTTTTCTTATTTTAATTTTATTTTTTTATCTATTCTTAGCATGTCAAGTATTATATAAAGGCCATCTAGTCTCTTGTATGAAAAAAATTAAGTGAATCAATTAGAATTAAGAAGGCTCAAGTGAGCACTCCCTCCACCTTCTAAGCTTCCATATTTTCTCTCGTGTGTTGTGTGAATCTTTTGTCTTTTAGTTTCATGATCATCTAGTGAAAGGATATCTAGAGCCGTGCTTCTAATCTGCCCATTAGTTCCAACAGACCCCTGACTTGTTGGTGGAGATTTCAACTGTATCACTCAGACCTCTGAGAAATCGGGTGGCAATCTCACTTGTGGTTTGGCGATGTCTGATTTTGTTGGCTTCATCTATGCTGCTAATCTATCTGACGCAGGTTATATTGGCTCCCCCTTCACCTGATCTAACAGGAGGACAAGTTCTGCTCTTATTCGTGCCCGACTGGACAGGGTACTCTTTAATAATGAGTGGCAAAATAGGTGCTTCGAGTTTACTGTGTGTCACCTGTTTAGTGAGGTTGTAGCTAAAGCTTGGCGAGAAACTGAGTATGACTTTGCTAACGCTTGGGTCAGCTTCGCTAATAACCTGAAAGCGGTCAAGTTCACCCTCCAAAAGTGGGACAAAGATGTCTGACGTTAATAAATCAATTATTTCTGCAGAAGCGGATGCGGCATATGGTGTCAAAAAGTGAGGATGGATTGGTTGGAAAATGGTGACCGCAACACTGCTTTGTATCAGGCTGTGGTGCGTAGTCGTCGCAGGAAGAACTTTATTCATCGCCTGCAAGTCGATGGTTCCTGGACTGAAGACCAAGTGTTACTCAGGGATGTTGCTGTCTCTTTCTTTTCAACTCAACTATCTTCTGAGCCCTTTGATTTCGATAGTGACCTTCTGGAGGCAATTCCTAACCTTATTTTGGACCAGGTGAATCTTAATCTATGTGCTATTCCTACCATGGATGAGGTGAAAGCTGCTGTGTGGGGGTTGAATGCAAAGGGTGCCCCAGGTCCAGATGGTTTCTCTGGTACGTTTTATGTTGCATGTTGGGATATTATTTCTTCTGATTTTCTAAAGGCCATCCAGGATTTCTTTAAAGGTTATCCGCTGCCCAGAAGTGTTACCGCCTCTCTTATTGCATTGATTCCAAAGGTTCGGGACCCTACGGGCTACGGGGATTTCCATCCCGTCAGTCTGTGCAATTTTTGTTTTAAGGTCATATCCAAGATTATTTGTGACCGCCTGACTCCTATTCTGCCCAAGATTATTTTCCAAGAACAAGGGGCCTTTGTTAAAAGCCGTGTTATCTTTATAACATCTCTATTGTCCGCCAACTGATGAAAGATGTGCATAAAAAAGTTAGGGGGAATAATGTTAGGGTAAATTATTCAGGAGTCCTTATCAAATTTTTGACTTATTTGTTAGTCTCTAACAAAGCTGCAACTCATTACAGTAAATATTATCACCTGTTATAGTGTACATTAAGTCTTGTTACAGTAAAGACCTCCCTATTACAATCAGAGACTTCTAATTAATTTATCCATAATGTTATGCTCAAGCTAGATATGATGAAGACTTATAACCGAGTGGAGTGGGGTTGCTTGTTTGAGGTTTTGCGCAGGTTTGGTTTTTCTTCTAGATTTGTCTCTATCATTGCTATGTTGGTGACTAATTGTTAGTTATCAGTTCTATTTAATGGTGAATCAGCTGATTTCTTTAAAGTCTTCTAGGGGCTTGAGGCAAGGAGACCCGTTAGCCCCGACATTTTTTATCATCATGGAGGAATTTTTGAGTAGGGGTCTTAACTAAAATGCTTATCAGCGGCTACATTAACTACTTCCAATTAACTACTTCCAGGGCCCCAGAGGATGTATGTTGATATCTCACCTACTTATGTTGATGATACGTTGATTTTTCTGAATGGACACTCAAATAATATCAGGAAATTTCAGAGGTTCATCAAAAGAGATGAGATCTGCTCTGGCCAAAAGATAAATGTGAACAAATGCTCATTCTATATCTCTGACAAAACCCCTGACAGTTGTGCTGTGAGGATTACATCTTCAACTAGTTTCCGAAGATAGGTTGGCTGCCTAAACTATGTTGGAGTTCCTCTGAAGTTAGGGAGATATCTGGTGGCTGATTACAAAAGTGTGGTGGACAAAGTGCAAAAGGCTACCTCGCGGACTGGAAACCAAAACTTCTTTCTCAGGCAGGTCGCATCATTTTAATCAACTTTGTGCTGAATTCTATCCCGGTATACCTAGATGCGGTATCCTTCATTTCCAAGGCCATCAACCGTTTTGTAGACCGAACATCTGCAACTTCTTTCTGGGATGGATTGAGATGTAGACATTGGGTCGCCTGGAATTGTATCCAGCTACCTAAGTGTGAAGGTGGCCTCGGGATTAGAAGCTTCAGTCATGTGCAACTTTCCCTTTCTGTTAAATTGATCTGGAATGTTATCCATGGCACCTCTCTGTGGGCGGATTATGCCCGTCGTCGCTTCATCCATAGTAGTTTTCGAGATGTTGCTACCCAGTTTCCTGCGGGCATCTCCAGAGATTTGTTCTGTTCAGTTAAGGAAATAATAGAAGATGTTCTACATGGGCCATTGGGGATGATCGGAGCGTTGACATTATGCGTGACACTTGGGTTGGTAGCTCCCCACTTGCTAACGCTTGGGTCAGCTTCGCTAATAAGCTGAAAGCGGTCAAGTTCACCCTCCAAAAGTGGGACAAATATGTCTTGAGACGTTAATAAATCAATTATTTCTGCAGAAGCGGATGCGGCAACTGCTGAGAATACCTTCGATATGGACCCTTTTCCCGTGAATAGGGAGGCCCTGTCGGCGGCTCAGGCAAAGCTGAGGAGAGCTCTCCACTCTGAGGAGCTCATGTGGTGTCAAAAAGTGAGGATGGATTGGTTGGAAAATGGTGATTTTAGATGCTGGTCACCCTCTTCGCCTCCTCCAACCTGTGCGCAAGGTGGTTGAATAGACAAATGCTATCTGATGAGCCTGATGTGTGCCTCTGGACTGGGACGACGATTGGTGGATTCTCTTCTAAATCATGTTATGACATTGTGAGACCACATGGTATTATCCGAAAACTTCTCCTCAGATAGTGGCATGGTACCTTCTTCCCAAAAGCTTCTCTGCTTGCCTGGAAGATTCTTCATCTTGCAGTTCCTACTGATGACAGAATCGCCTCTACTGGCCTTTCTATTGTATCTAGATGCTCTTGTTGCACTGCCCCTTCTGTGGAGGACATTAATCACCTCTTCGTCTCCGGTGACCTTGCGGCAGGATTGTGGCGTTGAAAGTCCCCACTTTTTGGAAATAAACTTGTCCTCCACCACTGTATTACTTTGCGTCTGTGGAGTGTTATTGAGAACTCCAACCCTGCCACACCCATTGGATTTGTGTCGCTTTATGCATATGTTTTAATGCTATGGCAGGTATGGAAAGGGAGGTGCGCTAAAAGATTTCAGTCCAAGACTACCTCTATTTGCAGAATCACTGCGGATATTTGTTATTCAATTCAGATTGCCCTGCAGAAAATTGTCTTTAATTGATCTCCATCCACGGATCAGCAGCTTATTCTAGCAGGTTTTGGTTTTAAACCTATGGTTAAAATCAAACCTCATATTTTTGTGAAATGGACTCCGCCGGCCTTTGGTTTTTCCATGAACGTGGATGGGGCAAGCAAGGGTAACCCTTGCGTTAGTGGAGGAGGCGGTGTATCAGAAACTCCTCTGGGGAGGTTATTCTATCTTTTGCTTTCCATTATGGTCTTGGTTGCAGCCTCCACGCAGAATTGAGGGCTCTGTATTAAGGGTGTTTATTATATAGTTCAAATCGAAAAATCGAATCGAATCGGTTAGTTCGGTTCGATTTTACGGACCTCGTTGTTCAACTCGATTTTAAGTTGAGAAATTAAAATGAACCGAATATATATATATAATTATACACTACAACAAAATTAACTTATAGTAATAGTTTATACTTACGATTTTGAATTTCGTAACAGTAATTAGATCAAAAGTTATGATTTTTTTTTTTTTATTTAAAATGTCAATTTAATAGACTATGTTTATAACTATAGCATGACAAATTTCTTTGTTAAAACAAGAAGACACGTACAAATTGTATTTTTTTGATAACGAGGAATTTCGTCCCGTGTGGTTTTGTGGGCTCAAGGATTGGCATTCGTGAACTCCAAGATTAGGATTTAGCAGCTCCTACTTTCCGTGTACCCGTATTACCCTACCCCATTTGACCGAAAAAAACTCGGATCTACACACCTCGAAGATTGCATGTAAATCAGGTAAAAAACTCCAAAAAAAAGCCGCCAAATTCTTAATAAATATGTAAAAAATACCTGCTCAAAGTCGAACCTCTTTGCCTCTTTCCCGCGCTGCTCTCTGGAAACCCATCTTTCCCCTTTAAAAATTCTAAAATCCCTAACATTGACCGCCATCTCCAAACCCCTCCCCAGATCGATCCCTGTGTCCCCTTCTCCCAGTCTCCCCTTTGCTCTCTCCCCTTCACAACATAGTAGCGCACCGGCATCTCCTTCGTGGGAAGCACTGGCATCTCCTTCGCGGCAGACACGGACATCTCCTGCCTTACTCGGAGAACCCACCGCCATGTCTCTAATCACAGAGGGCGACCTTCGATCTATAGAGTTTTGTGGCAGGAGGTGTTCTCTCACCCCTCTTCTGAATGATCTCTCGATGCGATTCTTCCAGCTACCTGTCCTACTTTTTTCATGTCAATTTTTGGTTATGGCTTCCTGTTCTTCCAGATTGTGGGGGTTCTGGTCTTCCCCACTATTCATTGCTCCTTCTCTGCCAATTGAGATCTAATGAGCTCGCCTTCGCCTTCACTTTCAACGCCGACGCAATTGGTAGCCATGGCAGATCAGTCTCTCTCTCTCTCTCTCTCTCTCTCTATCTTTGAATTCTTTCAAGGAGAACTTGGTATAAGCTTTAAATGAGCTCCTAGATTTTCTCTCTGTGCATCTATCCGTGATTCACAAGTATGCACTGATCAGTGTACATATCGTGAAGGCCTCTACTGATCTCTACTCTGTTCTCAACCACGCACGCATGGACACAGTAGCACAAGGATTAATATATACACAAGTTATATCTGCTAAAGGCTTGGGAGGGATTATCTCACACATAGAGCCAACTGAAGATGCATGCTCTGTAGAATCTCTGAATGGCTGGTCCCAGCAAGATGCAGCTTGAATTGACACTCTCTGCGTCCAACCCAATTGTTTGAACAATATTTTGCACTCAAAATAAAATAAAGTTTAGTAGGCAGCATTTAGAAATTAGGATCGTATGTTATCTTCATAATTAATTTCAATTTTCATATTTTTTATGAACTCGGATTTCACGTTCAGAATTTTCTTTGATTGTTTCATTGGATTACAAAGTATTGAGAATATATATTTTAGTTCCCCCACCCTTTTAACTTGATGGGTGTCACCGTGCCGTTGTGACTGCCACAGATTTGGCAAGCAAAAGGGCGACCCAATTTTTGGTCCAACTAGATGTAGAGGGCACATGATAATTCTCCATGGTTCATGGGAGAATTCAATGGCAACTATATGAACTTATTTCAAATGCTTTGATCTCTCCATGTCTCAGAGGGATGGCGTCCCGAAGCTCATTGGAGTTGCTAGAGAGACCAATGTCTACGTAAATTTTCATAGTTTTTATTTCCACCAGGTGAAGTACTTGTTTAACCAAACATACATTTTTTAACTATGGTTTCTCCGAAACACCATGAGACATGCAATGGGGTTTTATAAGGTTGCAATGGGGTTCTTAGTTGTCTTTCTCTTAACTGTAAAAAATGTGTTTAGAGACTATGGTTCAGGGTGAGAAGCAGAAGAAATTGGATCTGATTTCAAATGAAGTTTTCATCAAGGCTTTCACAAGTAGTGGAAGGACAGTAAGTCTTTACTGCCCAATCCAGGTTAAATTGTGCATTAATAAGATAGACTTCTAATGGGAAAGAATACATCCTGACATTTATAAGAGATCATGGGAATTACCATAGAGTGCATTCTTGTACCAGAAGAAGATGAGGAGGCAACTTTTGTGGATCCATCATTGCGTGGAAGGTGTGCACTCCTGTTTGAAGGTACTTTAGTTTCTTTATTTCCAAAATGTAGCTAGTAAGCACATCATCCAGATGCTATGATCTTGTTTCAGAGGATTAAGCTTTCCCCATTCTTCAATTAAGCATGCGATTTATATTGTTTTGGGGTCCAGAGATAGAGAATTCCTATTGCTCAGACGTTTATCAGATTTTGTAATCTCCCCCCAAGCTAGTAACCTGCCAAGCCCAAAGAGCTACGAATCTCAGACACAGATTTGGGACCCTCCCACTGCAAAACTGTCTCGACCTTCGCTGTTTCTACAGAAACTCCCTCACCTGAGATCACATGCCCCAAAAAGTGAACCTGTTGTAGCCAAAACTCACACTTACTAAGTTTGGCATACAACTGGTGCTCTCGCAAAGTCTGTAACACGATCCTCAGGTGCTCGGCGTGCTCCTCCTCCGAAACGGAGTACACCAGAATGTCGTCACAAACACTACGACAAATCGGTCCAAGAACTGGTGGAACACCCGGTGCATCAGATCCATGAGGGCCGCTGGTGCATTGGTGAGCCAAACGGCATCACCAAAAACTCAAAATGTCCATACCTGGTCCGAAAAGCAGTCCTCTCAATGTCAGAGTCTCTAATCCGCATTGATAGTAGCCCGACCTCAGGTCGATCTTCGAAAAGACATGAGCAGACTGAAGTTGATCAAAGAGATCGTCAATCCTAGGCAATGGATACCTATTCTTGATGGTCACTTGGTTCAGCTTCCTATAATCAATACACAATCTCAGGCTACCATCCTTCTTCCGGACAAACAAAACAGGTGACCCCCAAGGAGAAAAACTAGGACGAATATAGCCCTTCTCCAACAGCTCCTCAAGCTGCCTCTTCAGCTCCCTCAACTCTGCTGGTGCCATATGGTATGACGCCTGTGCAAATGGTACAGTGCCAGGAACCAATTCAACAGTAAACTCAATCTCTCTCTCTGGCGGTAGACCAGGTAACTCTTCCGGAAAAACATCCGGAAACTCACACACTACGGGAATGTCCCCCACTCCCGAGGTAACCTGGTCAAGGGTAATAGCAGAAACTAGAAAACCCTGACAACCAGAGGCAAGCAACCTCCCCGCCCTCAAAGCAGAAAATAAAAAGCGAGAAGTAAAGGTACGATACCCTGGAAGTAGAACGCCGCTTCCCAGGTATCCGCAAGTGCACCCTCTTCTTCTGGCAATCCATCACTGCACCATATCGCTCTAACCAGTCCATACCAAAATCACATCATAGTCCTGCAACTGCAAAGCAAACAAGCGAGCTGACAACCACTGATCCTGCAACTGCACAGGTACCTCCTCAAGACAATAGGATGTAAGACAAAGTCCCCTGTCGGCACTCTACTGCTAGCTCAACAGACTCTCCCGAACTCAACTCTCCAAGGGAGTCTAAAAACTCCTCAGACACAAAAGAGTGAGAGGCCCGGAATCAAACAAAACTCTAGCTGTATAACCAAAATTGTAACAGTACCTCCACTAGCTGAGCTGCCTCCGCGTCTGCACGGGTCAAATGAGTACACGATCTCTACCTCTCGACCCCCCAGACCTCCGGCCTGCTGACGCTGCTGCACGGGTGCCTGCTGCTGCTGCACTCGGGGCTGTGACTGGGCCTGCTGCTGCGGCACACGAGGTAACAAAGGGCAATCTCGCGCCATGTGACCTATCTGGTCACATCGGTAACACTGACCAGTAAAAGAACGTTGTACCTGCTGCGAAGGCTGCCCTACCGGCTACTGAACACTCCCAACAGACTGTTGTCTCTGCTCTGCCTGCCTCCTATCATGCCGAAACTTCCTCCGAGATCTTGACTTCGTCGTCGTCCCAGCAGAAGTGGACGCGTAGGAAGTCGTAGTCTTCGGAGTCGCCTGCACACTACTCTGCTGCTGCCGTGGCTGAGTAGGAACTACCGGTGTCTGAACCTCTGCGCTCTGAGCACGGGTCCGTAAAGTGTCAGCCTCCAATGTTGCCGCTGTCTGATAGGCCGCGTCCAAATCTGTGACACACGCAACTATCAGCGCCTGCCTGAGCTCTGGCCTCAGGCCCCTCACAAACTGCTGAGTCCTCAGACTCTCATCTGCCATAATCTGCGGAGCATAACGCCCTAGCTCTACAAATCTGGCCATGTACTGCACTACAGTAGAGTCCCTCTGCTGCAAGTCCAGAAACTGGTACAACCTCTCCTTCCGGACGTAAGTAGGACAGAAGGCTCTCTCAAAAGAAACGACAAACTCCTGCCACAGAATCTGTCTAAGTGGGCGAGATTGAAAAGTAGTCTCCCACTCAGAAGACCACCAAGTCGACGCCTGCGCCTGCAACTGGTAGCTAGCTCAACACTCGCTCCTCGAGAACACACTCCATGGAACGGAAAGTCTGCTCCACTGATCCAACCATGCCCGCGCGATGTCTGGATCAGTGTAGCAAACCTGATTTTACGAAAAATAAAAATTTAAATAAAGAATTTAAAACCTGGCTAAATGGATATTTAAACAGAGCATTAAATAAAACCCATTAGATGGAAAAGAGTAATGGGCTTTGCTTAATGGATCTTCTAGAAATTATTGGGTCAAAAATAAGAATTTATAAAAGAGAATAATAGGAAAAAAAACCCTAATTCGTAACTAAATTATTACCTAAATAGAAAAGAGGTATTTAATGCATTAAATAGGAAGTTTGAGTAGGAGTTGGATTCCTGAACCTACCCCATTGGATTAGCACGAAATTTGGATCTCTTCCAAGTCTAAATAGGGATTGGAAAGCTTGGAAGGAGGTTAGGAAAGAGGAAATTCGGAATTTAATAGGAGTTAGAGTCCTATTAGGAAATAGAAAGAGGAGAAGCTAAATACTCTCCTAAAACCCTCATGGCCGACCCAAGCTCGTGCCAAAGGATTCCTGGACCAGGAGGAGAGGCCAAGGAGGAGGAGATTTCGTGGGAAGAAGAAGCTTTCAAGCTCTCAACCCCGTTCTTCAAGTTCTAGCCCTAGAGATAAATTGAGTCAAAGGGTAGGCATTCTCAAAGCATAAACCATGAAACTTTTTCTGTAGGATGTATCATCTATCAGGAACGAAACCTCAAGTTTCATAATTTCCATCGAGTATATCTTTAGTTCTTGATTTTTCATGTTCTGCAACTTATGACCCCGAACCTTCATGCTTAATTCATATCTCCTTGCATACTCTATCTCATGCCTCCATATTTTTATGGGAGATACTGATGCATGATAGGCATCTTTTGCCCTAAAAGCCCTAAATTCTGTTGAGCATGTTACTCGAATTAAATCGATCTTACTCCCTGTAGCATGTTCTATGTTACTTGTTCTTGTTCGTCCTCAAACCATGTTCAAACCATGCTCTCTCTCGAATTCTTATTTACTGGAAGTACTCTCGCATGTCTAGTTTCATTTGCCCCTGATTTCATGATTTTCATCATGTATACAATTAGTTATGATTTTCTGAACTACCCTATGTCAAAAAGGCAAGTTTTGGACTGCAATCCAAGACAGAGTAGAACTCTGTCAGACCCAGGCCACGGACCTGAGAAAGCGACTGCCCGACACGTCGCCTTCTCAAACCCGTCGCGACGCCCTTCTTGTCGCGTTCTCAACGCGACAGGACACCCGTCGCGTTCTGGCCGCCTGAGCAAGAAGCTCTGTCGCCTCTGTGTAACCCCCTGTCGCGATCTGCTCTGCTCCTGTCGCCTTCTATACAGGCCTATGTCGCCTTCTCAGAGTTTTGCCTGAAAACCCATGAAAAATATTTTTGTCACTTTCTAAATAATCCTTTACGCTTCTTACCGTTAACCCCAGTAAAAACCCTACTTAAAAAGGATGCTATATTGAATGATTTAAAATACATGTTCACGACTTATTCTATCTATGATTTCTCTTGCACTTGCACACACTTGAACCATCCATTTATGGCTGAAATCTTGCAGAAATATCTCATAATGTATCTGGTAAATTACCGAAATAAAGTATAGTAATTGCCCTATTTTAAAGGACTTGTATTCGTTTCTTGCGTTGTTTATATACCGATATCGACGCTCCACTGTTCTAGAATTCCTCTAGAACGTCGAGCACATGTTTTATATACACACTTTACTTGGCTTGTGGTGAACTCTCCGTCGGATATTCTTTTCGCCGACTAGTGAACTCTTGCACAAGGCCTCCATAAGTCTATCTGATCATGATCATGGATTCCCCATGGTCGACGAGCCGGTTGTACCCTAGTACCTACGATACCCTTTAGGGATCTATATGATCCAAACGGCTATTAGAGATTCACTCTCGTCTTAAATCACGCCGGACCTCTGGACCTGTGCATAACAAGGCCAGTGGTAGGGTCGTGAGTTCCACCTGACTGCCAACACCAAGTGCGCGTGTTGTGCAACTGTTACTATCGCCTGATTACTCGACGTATTACGTGCAATGTCATTATCTCATCTATACTCTACTCGCTCACCTATTCACGTTCACTCCACTATCTCGTCTATTCATCTAGTGCTCTTATCTATTTCTTGGTACTCTATACTGGCCATTGACTGATTGTCTAAAGATAAACAATATAACTAATGCCTGGCAATAAATAAAGGGCCCGATCTGGTCCTGGGATGTGCGCCCGAAAGTGCTAGTGCCCATGGGAGTTAAATGATCAGAGTGTTTGGCATTACACTCAAGTGCTATCTATCTCGACTATCTATATGACAATCAAAAACACAAACGTGCTATACTCTCTCGATGTCTAGAATGACAAACAAGTGCTATATTCGTCGTGCTATTACTATACTTGTGGTAGTTGTGCTATGGCAATTCTGCTATTCGTGCTATACTCGGTACTTGTGCTTTTGGAAACTATACGCGATCTCGTGCTATTGTGCTATCTGTTACCTGTTGTGCTATCTCTACTATATTTGACTCACTTGTACCTGCTATCTCTAGACACTCTGCCATTAAATGCGTTAATTATTTAAAGCCTGCTTGAGCCTGAGATTTAAGTCCTACTGGGCGTTATCGCTCACCCTACGTATTTGTGTTGTGTTCTCAGGTGAGACCGAGGATGACACATACACTCACGAGGAAGGGAATGACCAAGAGTGAAGCCAGGAGTACTTGAGTCATTATGTTATCTTAGCTTCTAGTTAGTTATTTCTTTTATTGCAATGTAATTGGGCCCTGTAGAATGGCTCTGATATTAGTGGTTGTAACTAGACACAGAAAAGTTATTAATGAGAAAGATTTACTTTAGCATTACTCAATGTGCAATGGTTTGATGTCTAGTACTTGCTCTATACCTTTTCTTGCAACTGCCTTCGCGCTCCGATTTCCGCGTTGGGGCGTGACAATCAGGCTGGCCCAAAAACTGGGGAGGCTGAAACTGCAAGAACTCCCTCAACACCTTCCCAGTACCGCTCTGGGGTACCGGCGCATCACGGTGCTGAGCTACAAACTGAGCCATCCCCTCAAGAAACCGGGTCAAGTCTAATCCCTGAGCTATCTGAGGAGGAGGTGGCGGCGGAACAATACCACTGTGTGCGTCCTGTGGCAAAGGCTGCGTCTGCTGAGGTGGCGGGGCATCTCCAGCCACTTGACGAGTCACCTGCTCAGCCACTCCCTCTCTAGGACGTCGCCTAGGTGCCATAGTACTATACACAGAGCAAAATTACACACACATAAATACACTAACTAACTCCGGGCTAAATAGCTGCAACTGTACTCTTTGTACTCTGAGTTAACATGATGGGTATTTCCTTATATATATCTCATCAGACCAGTCTCTGATACCAAACTGTAACGACCCAGAATCCGCATTACCAGTAACCAACCAGTAATCCGAATTCTGACCCGCTAACCCATGAGACAAGCTCGGAAGGGTAAAAAGTGAATGTCCGAGGAGACTATATAATAAGAAGATACACACCATGTAAAGCTGTAAAATTTCACTATACATGAAACATAACATGTACACCTCAGAGTCCGAGCTAAGTACAGAGTACAGAAGTACAACAAAAAGTACTACTCACTGCAGCTAGGGCACACCAACACCAGAGTGGCTAGACTCGCCTGGAACGGGAGCGACGACGACCCACCTGAAAGGGAGGGGAGTGAGTCTCAAGAAAAGAGACCAGTAGGGAAAAGTACCCCCACCGGCAATAGTACTAAGTGCAGAAAGTAAAACAGAAAGTAAATACACGTCGCATCACAACACAAAACTGTAAACCTCGCGGCTCAGTAACACACACTCACACACAGTAAGTAGGACTCAGCTAGGGTCTGTGGCTCGGCGTCCCGTCACCACAGAGTCTCTCACCCCAGCCACGTGCACACTACAGACGCTCTCTCTCGCGTCTGATCCACGACCGGTTTTCTCCGTACGCCTGACCTAGCGGTAGAGAAGGGGATCCACAGAGACCATCTCAAAACCACCACAAGGAGTACGCACAGGACAGAGAAGCTCTCAACGTCCTGGCTCATCGACGGAGGACCCCCACACGTCGGTCATCTAGACAGAGCGTCGCTCTATGTCCAGGTGACAAACAGAAACAGAAGCACAGTAACTCAACGTGAGTACAGACGGTAACACTTTCAACGTCTGAAACACCGTGCAATAGACAGACACCTCATGTCACGTCATGACACAATTAATTACGCATATGCACAGGTGGAGTCACACTCTAAGCCTGGCAAAATGTGTTAACAGGGCGGACATCACACGCAACACCTTGAAACGCAAAACAGGACTATAGCCTGTTGGGACACAAGATATTAACAGCAACATCGAATGTCGCCAATCATGATGTAGGCGGCACTCACAATACTGTTAACACTTAATCAACGGCAATCGACCTTGTCGTTTATATCAACTTTGAAGATCTCAGCGTCAACATATGTGGCAATATCTTCAGTCCCTAGACACAGAACAGCGCCGGTTCAGTCCAATTGGGTAAAACCACCCAATCAAAACACCTGCTGATGGAGGGAATACTTCCTCATAGCTTCTAACACTACCAGAATTCGGAAAAACACGATCCAACACTTGGATCGCCCAAACACCCAAAATCCCGGCATGGTATAACCCAACCCTAAAATGTGATTAACATACTAATCTACACAAATAAGCATGCTAATCTATTAAGGAAGGTTAAAGGGGTTTAAGTCCCTACCTCATAACGCCCAAAAACTCCTAAACAATCACCAATCGCGCCGGAACCCCTCGAAGTCTCCGCGCGAATCACACCAAATCTTCGCGTTTCCCGCCCGATCGTACTGGGGTCTTCCCACGAACTCCATCAACCATTGGAAGGGTGGAAACAGACAAAGGCAGAAGTGGAGGGAAGGAAGGAAAGGGAAGAAGAGGTTTCTGCTCTCGGGCTGCCTATTTCTACAGGCGCGACAAATAGACATCCACATACCTCGCCGCCTATTTGAACTGCCAATGGGTTGACGTCTGGACTGCTTGCCGTCAAGTTCAACGATAAACGTCCACATCGCTGGATGCTAAAACTAAGTCAACGGCTAGCCCCCTGGCCGTCAACCACAAGTCAACGACAATATCCATTGTCGTCAACCACATCCGGACCTCTACAAGACCCAATAAGGATCCACTAAGACCCGAGACCTTACACTTCACATGGTTTGTATGTTGAGCATACGGTTTTCGTGTATGTGGTGTGTAGTTTGACGCCTTCCGTGGATACCTCTTCAGTTGGGAGCCCCAGGTTTTGTGTGAGACAGGCACGAGAGTGCTCGGGGCTTGTCCCGGTACAGGGTACCGACGAGGTCTTGTCGTCTTCCTGGACACCCTCACTCTTGTGTTGAGTAGTACATCCGGTGAGGGAAAGACGGCAGTGGGACAGCGACTAGAGAGAGGTTGTTGTGTTGTCGCTTGTAGCGCGCTCGTAGTTGGGGAAGACGGACACCAGTAGACGTACTGGACCCCAGCTAGTCCTGTTTTCCAGTGTCTCACTTTAGGGAGCTCGGGCCAGAGTCCCTAAAGGTGCCAGGCATGGACCTGCGAGGTGTGTGACCTGCAGGTTGTGGTGGTTTAGTTGGACTCCACAGTTCTTGTACTTGTTTAGTGGAGCGGTAGGTGGACCTTTCGTCCATGGCTGCGAGACTGAGAGGTGGTCCTGTGTGGTTTGTCCGGGTCAGTAACTGGTGTCACGAACCAGTTGACGTCGCTCGAGTGTGGCGTTTCTCTACAGTAGCTCGTACACTTGATTGGTGTTGCGGTTTATTTATTTACGTTGATTCTTGTTAATGGCAGTTAGTAAATGGCATTTATTGTTATATATCTTGCTAGTTAGTATTATAAATTGCTAGTGTAGCATTTCTTGCTTTGCTACTTGTGGTGGTTTGCTCGGTTTCTAGGGAGTTTCCCTACTGAGCCAATGACATGTGAGGCTCACCCCTACTTCCTACCAGGTGAGGGAGTTCAGGAGATTGTGCGTCCGTCCTCCAGTGGAGGGTCTGCACCACCAGCAGTGTAATTTTACTTTTCTGTTGTGCACCTCGGGGTATGCCCCAGGTTCTGTTGTAGTTTGGCTACAGTCGTGCTATGGTTATGTATATCATGTGTAAATATTTGTGGGATTGACAAATCTTATGAATGTTTAAGTTGGTTTCTTTATATTATTACGGATTCATGGTTTGATATCCCTTGCGAGGCTTCGGCCCGTTCGCGGGAGGCGGACTCGATTCAGGCTTGCTATCTGGTTAGCGGGTCTGATTGGCGAGGACCGTCACATTAATTCTCCTGTCCACTTAGAGCTTCTGATAGTTTGTCTGCACAAGTCCTTTCCCTTTATATATGCATGTTGGTTTACTGTTATGCCATCATTATAGCATTCACATATCCTTTGTTGAGATGGATTCCAGAACACTTGTCTAACTTGTTATCAGGTGCAACTTCTCCACCTTGACGCCTATTCCAGATTTGAGAAAGCTTTTTATTAAGACTCTTGGGGCTTGGCCGCTGCACATCTTTCGGGACAACTTGCCGATGCCTTAGCATTTTTTTTTTTTTGCTGGTCTAGTGGTTGAACACTAGATACGCATAAAGAACAAAATAATAGGTTCTAAATTCAATATTCGGACCCTCACCCACCAACCTTGGTCCTTTTATCTAAAGAAAATCTGAAACTTTAACCTTGAAAATATCTGGAGAAAGTGTCTATTGTAGGTATTGATCCACAAAGATTCTATTTACAAAATACTTGTTTCTATGGATCCACAAAGATTTTAGTGTCCTACTGTGATAGCCTTGGTGTAAATGCATATGAAATTTTCTTCACCCATGAAAGGTGCATCTACAATGCTAGTAACAAATGTATTTGATTGAAATGCTTTTATGTAAGGGAGAAGATGGTGAGCAACCTGTCAAGGATTGTGAGCAACCTGTTCAGCTACACTGCCAGCTTGTATTTGCAACTCATTTTGATAATATGGAAGGGATAAATTAGCAGTATATTAACTCATTTTTGTTGGCAATATATCAACTTGACCAAATGATTGATAAACAATATTTTTTGTACATATGACAAAAAATTTTGTGAATTTTTTTTATGCAATGGATCGAATCATGATTATCATGTATTTTCTTTTCTTGTGGTTGATAAGTGATGCATGTATCGGTGGATCAATGATGGATGTATGATTGGATATAATGCAGACAAATCACATAAAATTATGTATTATCTTAAAATGTATTTTGTGAGACAGATGAAAATTGATAGTGAAAGAGAATAGATTTATCAGTGTAGCTATGAAATAATTATAGGGTTGTTATTGCAATAAAAAATTGCTACGGTAAATTCTTATTATTTACAGTTTAAAAGTGTAACAATTGTAAATAAAAAAAGAATGAATAATTATAGTTTACGTCAATAGTTAAATTCTTACGATTTTATTTGTAAGTGTTGTTATGTTTATGTTTACATTTTATATTACATTTACTTATGATTATTTTGCGTAAATATAAAATTTTACACTTACGGTTTAAAATCAATGGTAACACTTACAACTGACAAACCGTAGCTAGATCTATAGCATCGGTCGCTACACTATCGCTTTATTATCGTAAGTAATTTCGTAAGTATAAGTTTTTACTTACAAAATTCCACGTAACACTTACAGTTTTTTTCGGTAAGTACAACCTAATTTTGTTGTAGTGATATAAATAATACAATTATACAGAAAAGCGCCGGTAGCACAGTGGAAGGAGGCGTCCGTGCGCGTAGTGTGCCCTCCGCGCGCGGTGGTCGCAAGTTCGAAACTCGCTTCTGCCGGGAAAATGCCACTTTTTGCAAGTTTTTTCCAGAAAAGCGTCACTTTTTGCTAGGAAAACGCCACTTTTACCTAATTTCAGTTTGAACCAGTTCGGTTCGGTTCACCGAAGGGGTTCGGTGGATTTGATTTCCCCAAAATTGGGGAAGCCGAACCGAACCGAACCGAACCGTCTGTGTGACGGAATGAGGTTGGTAGTGGGTTATGGGTTTTCGATATCTGTGGTCTACTCTGATTGCTTGGCATTGGTTCATGCTATATATCAGGTTGTTGTCCTTCACTTCAGGAAAATAGGACTTTGCTTACGTCAGAACACCGTAAGTAAAGACCCGAAAATCATAAGCATAGCCTTCACTTACGGCGTTACGTACCCTACGATAGGGTTTCATCAGCAAAGGTTTGACGACAAAGGATTATGGCTACAATATTTTAAACGTCGTAGCCGTAAGTAACACCATAAGGATATCTGCTTTCTTCTACGGCTATATAAACCATAGTCATCTTTTTGGTAAGGATAGCTTCACTTACGGCTACGTACACCCCTACGGCTATGTAAACTATAGGTATGTTTCCCTACGGTCACGTACACCATAAGCATATTTTTTTCAGTAAAAAAAAAGTAGTGTATTCAAATGGATCCACATTCACCTACATTTTAAGATCCACATTACCTACATTTGGAGATCCACATCACATAGATTTGGATCCACATTCACATACATTGGGATCCACATTACATACATTTGTATCCACATTCACATACATTTGGATCCATACTCACATTTACATTTGGATCGACAAATACACATCCACATTTAGATCCACACATTCACATCCACATCCACATTCATATTGACATCCACACATTCACATCCACACACACATTCACACCCACTCATTCATAGTACACAATGCACTAAAAATATAAAACACATTAAAGTTTAATAAACAATAATATTGGTGAAAGTAAATCATCACATCAAACATCAAATCCATCAAACTGGTCACATTCACATACTGGTGTAAGAGATCTGTTCTGAAGAGGAAGTTAAGTGTTAACCTATCAAATTGTTCACATGTAATGGGTTGCTTTCTCATTGGACCAAGACATGTTGCTTTCTCCTTGGATCAAGACAAGTTACTATCTCCAAATCAATTACACATTAAGGAGGGCATCAGACATCTTGCTTTCTCCTTGGACCAAGACAGGTTGTAGTAGACGAACTGTAACAACAACAATATACTAAATGAGGTAAGAAAATTGAATTAGGGGAAATTGAGTAGACATTAAGCAACAATATGTCTTCTGCATCAATACGTGGTGTGAGGATGTGTATAAAAAATATTTTTCATTTCAAACCGCACAATATGATTAATAAAAAATGGGCCAAAGAAGATAATTTCTCAACATTAAATTGATCTCAAGATCTGCTCAGTTGGGCTAAGCCAACTGTAGCAACAGGCTCATGCTAAATCTTATTTATTTCATTATAAGATGGAGGTGAAGGTGAAGATCAATTATTCTTTTACATGACAAGAAACATTTGCATACGAAGCTCATTCTTTTTGGACACTTACCAGAAAGGGTGGAGGTAAAGATCAATTATCCTCAAGCTCAACCTGTTACATGTAAAATATTATAATAACATCAGAGTTGACAATTAGCAACATATAAAAAAGAATAAGATAAATGTAAATAAACTTATATATTCTCTGAACCATATTATGTGACTCTCAACAGCATTGTTCATATTTTTTCTATCTGCATCTTTGATAAACAAAGATGCAGTTGGGTCATGGGCTATGAGTATAGAAACCTCATAGTACTCACCACCTAACTTCTTCCCCATGACCACATTATCATTATCATCAGACATTAGAATGCCGCTGGCAACAACTTGTCTAGGGAAGTTTAGGATACCTACCCTCCTTCTTGCCAATGAATCCTATTCAAAATTTTGGATATAGATGTCAGATTTCACACAAATATTTGTAATATACATGCATTTCAACATATTAAATCAATTAGATTTCATTTACATTTTTCCTTTGAGCATGACAAACACTTGCAGAACTCTACACAAGTATAGGTAGATTGTCAACATTAAGCAATTTTAATATTGAGGTATGTCAACAGATTCTCATTACCTCATTATTGCCACGAGACTCAATTTTGTTAATTCTTTCTTCAAGAGCATCAAGAGTGGCCCCAATTTTTAGAAACTACAACATTGTACACAACTTAACTTAGACAAAAACATAAATATTTTGAATAGATCAACTAAGATGCAATGATGAGTATATATGTTACCTTCTCGTGGTATATGTCAGTAAAACTTTTACTGTCAGCACAGTGAAAAAATGTGTGTTTCGACTTATTTTGCTTATCTGTTTCACTGTGTTTCTACAAATCATAATGACAACTGTTAGAATAATTATGGAGTATCACTATATTTAGACTAATTGTAAGTCAATTTCAATTACCTTGAATTCTTCCGAAGACCATATATGAACAAGTTTTTTCCATTGTTCTTCAACTGCTCCTATGTCTGAATATGCAAAGTGTTGTTGTGCTTTTTGATATGGCATGAGGAACTTCGTCCTCAAGTCATACTTCCAAGACCTCCATTTTTGATCTAGGTCCTTCATTACAAAATCCCACAAGCTGATGGGAATATCAAACATCTCTTGTGTCCAACATTTTGCCCTCCCCTTCATACACTTCTTTTGTTGTTTTTTTTTTTTTTTTGCTTTTTTTTCATTCTCTTCTTTGACGAATCCTATTTTTCTTGTTTGGAGTCCACCACATTAAATCTCTTCCTTTGACCCCTTCAAATTGTAAAAAATATGCTAACAACATTTTATGTTGCTCATTTTGCCTTTGTATTTTATGTTGAACAATCTGACTATAAACGAAAGCTTGTTGAATGCCTTGCAACTAGGGTACGAAGGTCGTTCAACATCTGCCAACAATTATTGAAATTCACCATACTCTCCTGTATTATCATTGGTTGACTTTAATTCTGCATGTTTCGCATTTTCCTCACCAATAACATCTTCCAACATCAAATGCAGACTAACATCCTTCGGAAGTGTTGTGAGTGCAAAATCCATAGACATTTGCCTCGAAGAAGAACTACTCCCATAGAACTCTCAAAATTATTTATCTTTGATGACTCCATAATGAAACAAATGTTGTCTTACTATTTCCTTTTTGTGTCTTAAGATGCATATACACTCCAAATAAGGACACTTAATCTTTGTTGGCAGAGTGGAGTGAGCAAAAGCAAGTTCAATGTACCCATCAACCCTATCCATATATCCCTTGTATTCTTCAACTTATCCATCCAATTCTAATCCATATTGTCTCACTACGAAAAAAAAGACTCCTTTATAGTATATTCAACATACTATAAATAAATCCTACTACAATTAATTATAACACACTTAAGTGCATAATCCACATACGATAAATAAATTCCATTTTATTGTGAAGCTAGTTGTGCATTGAAATAGATAAAGAGTGTTTCTCTTCTTAATAGGTAATGGATTCACACTACATAGCTCTCAAGAAAAACAAACAAGATCTTACTATCTAAGAAGTAGGAAAAGAAAAAGTTTTTTTTTATATAGAAGATGCATACGAAGTGGGAAAGAAAAACAAACAAACCCCATTCCCCTCAATACGTTGCCCCCTCCCCCACCCATAAACCACCAGCAGCACCCCTCCCCCCTCATATCCAGCAGCATCCCCTATCGGCGCCACATCCCCCCACCGGTCATCCCCTCCATCCCCCTCCCAATGCCCAATTGGCAACCCGATTCCCCCAATACGTTGCCCCCTCCCCCACCCCCCACAAACCACCAGCAGCACCCCTCCCCCCTCATGTCTAACAACATCCCCTGTCAGCGCCACCTTCCCCTACCGGTCATCCCCTCTATCCCCCTCACGCCCCCCTACGGTCATCCTCAATACCCAGTCTGGTGACCCCATTCCACCCAATACGTTGCCCCCTCCCCTACCCCCCAAAAACCACCAGCAGGACCCCTCCCCCCTCACATCCAGTAGCATCCCCTATCAGCGCACCTCTCCCCATCGGTCATCCCCTCCATCTCCCTCACAATCTGATTCCCCCTCATGTCCAGCAACAACCCGGGCCCTGTCGGTGCCCCCTCCACCTCCCAATCACCAGTCCATTGACCGTCTGTCCCCACCCTACTGGCAAGTACCCAATTCCAGTGTGAATGATAATATACTTACATGTGAGAGAGGGTAGGGTTCGAACACTGTGATTATCCTCCACTGCAGACGCTGCCTGTCGCCGCCGTGAGTCTTCTCCACTGTGGACGCCTCCTCCTGCCGCCACGCATTTTCTCCACTGCAGACGCCTCCTACTGCCGCCACAAGTCTAGTCCACTATAGACACCTCCTGCCGCTGTCGTGAGTCTTCTCCACTGTGGATGCCACCTGTCGTCACCACGAGTCCTTTTCCACTATAGACGTTGTCTACTGTCACTGGAAATCTCCTACGGGCCGCTGCTTGCCCTAAACCCCTTTCACCTTTTGGCAGTGCCTGTAGGAAAGTGGAAAGTGGAGGCAAGGGCAAGGAGGGGTTTTTTCCCTTCTGTCTTTATGTGGGAGGGTTTATTTCGAAGTGCACGTAGAAGCTAATAATAATATTTTGTTATATGCTTACTGTAACACACTCTGTAAGCATATGATTTTGTTATATGCTTACAGTATCATGCCATAGGGATAGGTACATCTTAAAAGTTCAAGAACAAAATTTGTCTGATATCCTTACAACATGTACAATTCGTAGGTATAGAAATGTCTATCCATACGAATAGCTTATGAATATTCTAAACAGTAAGAATCTTTCGTAGGCAGAGCTAAGATTTTTTGTAGTGCTTTATGGGAAGGTATTCATTGGTGGAGGGAACTGCAACAACTAGTCAATTCTTTAAAGCTACGGGTATTGCACTGCTATAGAGAAGCTAACATGGTAGCAAATTGTCTAGCTACTTTGGCTTGCGCTACAGGGGTTAATGGTGTTTTCATAGGTTTTTTTCCCTTACCTATTATATATAAAGGCTCAATTATTCTAGATAAAGCTGGCCTCCCTTCTATCAGATATTAGTAGCCTAGCCTGTGTACTTACAGGAGTATGCCCCGTTGATCTTTGTAATGTTTACCTCTTTTATATATATGAAAAATGTCTTCTTGTTGATCGCCTAGTGAAGTGAGAACACTCTCTCCTACTGGGTGGTGGTTGTAACGACCCGACCTCCCGCACCCCCGCCAGGGACCTCGGAGTTCGTGTCACCACCCACGGATCCAAAGATCCGGAAGGGTTAGAAGAAATAGTCTAGTGAGATATGTACTGAATTTAAATAACATAACAATATGTACAATACACAAGGGTCTGTACAACAAGTCCCAAGCAAAAGCACAAGTATAAGAAGAAAGGTGCAGTCCTTAAGGGGCATAACCCGAGGACTTGCAAAACACAACTCTCAGCTCACTCGGGTACAAGAGCTCACAACACTCAGCTCTCACTGCTGCTGACAACACATGGCGCCAGAGCCGCCTCCGCAACCTGTCCGACACCGAGCTCCCGCGACGACGAGCCCCTAGCTGAAGGAAGTAGGGGGGTGAGCCTCGCGAACAAGGCCCAGTAGGGATTACCAGTCCCTCACCGGCCAGAGCAACAGGAACTTCAAAAACAGGAAACTACCCTAGAAAGCTGTAAAGTGAGTAACACCTACAACATGGTACTACTAAGCAGCGGAACAGAGAATAATGCCACAACCACCAACCGAGGTCGGGACACACACGACTCAAAACCAACGGAGTCGGGCACAGAGCGGAAGCAACCCTCAGCACACCCGCTGAGACCACACAACAACCAGGTGAGAACGACGTCTCACCATAAGCACGGCCACCTCAGACCTCCACAAGGTTGAGGGCCGACAAGCAGAACCACCCCGGACCCCAGACACACCACGAGGTCAGGAAACCACACACGCTGGTGCCACCACGGACTGGCACCCAAGAACGGGACTACGGAATCGAGAGAACACCGAGCGGAAACCACCAGAAGCACGGGTCCACACAAGGCCAGACCAACGACGCCCACGAGAACTAGGCACGACTAGGCTATAACCGCTGTGCAAGCTAGGACAACGGATAACACTTGGAAACGTCGTGAGGAAACGCCGTCACAACCACAGAAACCAAGCCACCGCCGCTAGCAGCCAAGAGGGGGACACGCCGTCCACGCCCTCTGCTCGCTAGCCTAGCTCCTACCTCCGCCCCCGTGGAAGGGTGAGACAGAGCCGCCATAGAAACACAGCAACGCACGCAACACCGCAGCCTGGCCAAGCTACGGCCTCACGCCTGACCTCCCTACGTGGCTCCAAAACCAACATAGAGCGAGGCAGTGAGACAAAGGGACTGTCTGGTCTGTGCCAGGAAGGACTCCAAACACCTCGGCGTCCCAGACCCAGACAAGAGAGCTCTATAAACGACTCAGCGCCGCTGCCCAAACCAATGTTTTCCCCTCAGCTCCACAGTCCGCCACACTAGGCTGTCGACTCGAGCACGCTCGTCACCCTGATACGTCCCTCGGAGGCGCCCGAGGATGGGGGTCCTAGGTAACGGTAATAACCTCTCAAATCGGGGACAAGCCCTCAGGTGCCGAGCACCGGGCGAACAGGTGGGGCAGCACAACAAAACCACGCTGAACTGCTGGCTTGTAACACACGACAAGCCCAACAAGCGAGAGGCATGCACGGACCCTCAAGAGGGCTGTCGGCCAACCAAACACGTACGAAAAATCTAGAACCTCAGAACACCACCCGCCATCACAGAAACCTGTCGCTCTGCTAATAATCGATTAACCTCCAGTCAATCGATTATTAGACAGACGCAACCATCCTAGCACCACTGCCAGGACATGGCCACGAAGGTGTCACCTTCAGTCGCTGAACGCAGGGAGGTAACCTGCCGCGTTCCCTACCAGAAGGTCTTAAGGGCAAAGCCTACCCTAGGGCACATGCCGACACACAACCGGGCCCACGGAAGCACCCGAGGCAACACAGGTACTGTCACGACCCCCAAGGCCGTCGCGACACCATCGCGATGAGGAAGGGCACCGCGACAGCCTTGTCATGACCGGGCGAAGCGCCGCGACAACAAACCCTATCGTGACCAAGAAACACGTCACGACAGCGCCCTTATCGCGACCGCCAACCGCACCGCGATAAGGTCGCACCCGACCGAGCCGACGCCTCTTCTGATGTCACGACGCGCCGAGCCGTCGCGACATCAGCAGAGAGGCAGACCAACTGTAAGGCCCTCGAATTTTGTTGTATTACTTTATTACGTGTAAATAATTCATGCTTGTGTATGCATAGATGTACATATCTACGTACGTATTAACTAGTTATACTTATGTGTGCATGTGTATAATTAGATTATAAATATTGCTTGAATTGCATGGTGGTAGTGTGTACATGTTAGTATACATATTGCATGTATAGGTATATATATATACATCGTATGCATGGTTTCTGCATGTTTTAAGTTCTGGCCGAAGGGCCAACTGGCGTCAACAGGGTGGACGTCCATGGTGGTAAACGTCTATATCATTGGACGCTAATACTTAAATAAACGGCCATGGATGTGGACGTTAATATCTCTAACCTGCATGCGTTGCAGACCCCGAAATTCCGGGGGCAAGCAAGCCCAACCATTGGGGAGAAGTCCCCAAGGGCTATCAGACATCCCATCACCCCTCCGGGATATCCCAAATCCCTTCTCCTATAAACCAAACCCCTTCTGCACTAGAAGAACTCTCTTGACTCTTTGAAAAGAGGAGAGAAACCCTAGCTTTGGACTGAAGGAAACCTGAACTCTGGAGGCTTTGATTCGGCGACTGAAGGCTTCTCCCGACGATCTACACCGACTGGATGATAGCTGGGACATAAGGGAAGGCTTCCCCGACGTTGGTTTGGCGTCTACATCGACCAAGAACCCGGAGCAAGAAGAGTTTGGAGGCTTCTTGGGACTGCCCAAGGAGAGCTTCAACAACAACTTTGATCCCTTTGGAGATTTATTGAGAGGCAAGTAACCCATTCACTTCGTCCATGTAGGTGTCTAGTAGGGTTTTACCATTTTTACAGATTTTCCTCGTGTCTTGGATCCTCACAATTCTCCTTCTTTTGGAGCTCGGGTCTGTGTTTTGCACAGACTTGAACTTGACGGCAAGATCCCTTGCCGTTAAGATCTTCAATTAACGGCCAACGATGTTGCCGTTAAGCTCCATTAACAGATAGACTGTGCCGTTAAGTTCTTCAGGGCAGAACAATGAGCTGTTCTCTCTTGTATACGATTAATTTTCCGAAGTGTTTTCGCATGAGGATATAAAGTAATTGTTGTATGTTATGTGAAATAGATACAGTGATGTGTGGGGAAATTTCTTGTGCATTTATGGATGATAGGAGTTATTAGTTTTATTAAAATGCAGGTTGGAAGAAATGGTTGTACATATCTATCTACTGTTCACATGATCCGTGAAGAATTTAAGTGCCCTAATTTTTATAAACCATGTATGTATGTGTCAGTCTATGCCCTGCAAATTTTGGAATTTTTCTAAGAGCATGTGATTTACTGGAATTTCTGTTTTGAAAAAAGAAAACCTGCGTAGGATTTGTAAAAAAATTTCAGTAAATCATGTGATGTGCTATAAATCCGAGGAAAATTTCTGTGATAATGTGTAAGTTAGGTTCAGGGTTCTGAATAGCCAAATCTTATATTCATGTTATGCTCCATGTTGAATTGAATTATGAATAGCATGAGATTGAACGTTTTATTTTTTGTAAATGCATGATTACTCAAAAAAATAAGGAAATTTGCATGCATGGTCCTAAACCTGCAAACAGTGTGCGGTTAAATTCTCATGTTATTTGGATGACTGTAGGGTGTATTATGAATTTTCCATATGAAAACAAGTAAATTACGCATGCTATCATGAAATGGTTTGATATGTGTCTCTCAACCTGGTTAATGTAAATTATTGGATGTCTGATTATGCCATCAGTAGTATCGTGTTAGAAAGAACAAAACTATGTGTATAAATAAGAGAATGTAAACCATGTGTAATTCATGTGTAACACATGTGTTAAAAATCGGAATGTGTAATGTGTAATAGTGTGTGCCATGTGTGACACTGCTTCCATAGAGGGCCGTGGAACCGTACCATGGAAAGGTTCAATGTGTTAAGATCCTAAGGGCATTAGGATGAAATCCTGGAGGTGGACAAGTACCACTGGTTAGGGTGGAGACTTGTTCTCTCGGTCTGCGCAGTCCAAGAGTCATCACTATATTGCCTAGGTGGCGTCTATGTGTATGTGTTATGTGATGTGTCCTTCTAATGGTGGTTTGGACTATGTGTCACGGCACTAAATTGTGAAATGTGAATGTGAACATGTGTAAATTGTGTAGTGTGAATATGTGAAAATGTGCAATGTGTGAAAAGTGAGCAATGTGAATGTGTAATTATGTAAACATGTGGAACTAATATGGTAAATCATGAAATTGTGATCCATGATGTGTAAGTGTTAAAATTATGTCAAAACAACAACCTAAATGCGTGTAAAATTCCATTTCCATATGTGCAAAGTTTGTAGAATCCATGTTAAGAATGTTTCTTACTTATGTGTGAATAGTCCATGTTTAATCGTTATCATGTTGAAGTTGAAAATGTGAATGTAGGTCTCATGTGAATAGACAAATAGAAAGCATGTGCTAGGGACTTTAATTTGGAATGACATAAACCATGTACATGTGTTTAAATTTTATAGAAGTATCATGATAGGTTGTTTCCTACCATGCTATATGTTTGGCTATTGAAAGTGATTATGGGTCTTATTGTGATATATGCATGTATGACGTGTATGGTGTTACTTGCTGAGTCTTTTAGACTCATTCCTTGCTTCGGCGTACAAGTTTAGTAGGTGATACACCTTTGGAGGAGACCGTAGAGAGCGACTCCGAGCGCGGGGAGTAGCTTGGCGAAGTTGTAATTGTGACATTTTGACTTCCATCATATGTAAATTGAGGCATTGTAATAGA